>BMAC01000668.1:444914-456466 GCA_014905375.1 Phtheirospermum japonicum
GCGAACATTCGGCCGTTCATTGCGTCGATGAAATGAAGCAATCGTGTGCCGAACCCGTCAAAGTCCCCGTTCGCCACCCACTCATCCAAACGCTCGATATTGATGAAGCGCGGGGTAGCGAAACACCGCAGTGATAGATTTTGTAAAAGTTCCCCCTCGTATGTGGAGTAGATTGGGAAGGGGGCACCGTAAACTCCGGCGATATTGGGGTTTTGGGGCTCATTGAAAATGTCATCATCAGAGTGGCCGTCCATGGTAAAAGGTGGGAATAGGAACGAAAGTAGACGGATTTTGTATTTGAGGGTTCCAAGAATCGAAAGGAACGAACAAGAATGGAAAAACGGGAAAAATTCAAACCAAACGTTCACTGGGGCATTTCGTCGAACACTTGGTGGGCAAGATTTTTGAGGATGAAAACAAACAAAAATGGCACCATGTTCCCAGTCGATCGACTGATTTGCCAAAAAGCTTGAAGAACTTTGGAATCCTATCGATTTGAACCTGTCAGTCGATTTGGCAGTCGATCGACTACATACCAGTCGATCGACTAGGTATGCAGTCGATCGACTGCATTCCAGTAGCCAACCTCCATTTTCGATCCTCTTTTCTCCCAAGACTCCAGGACTGAACCCACACAAACCAAAAAATTCAAATTAACACTACTTAAGGTTAGAATGTACACAAACTTAAAAGAAAAACAAGAAAGGGTTAGAAGGGCGTGGGTTGCCTCCCACGGAGCGCGTTTGGTTAACGTCGTTCGCTCGATGATCCTGACGATCAAGATCCCATCGGGGGCAAGTCACTCAGGTCCTACTCCTCTACGATCACTAGCTCGAGAGCTTTTGTTTGCAACATGCCATGCCGGTAAGGTTTGACTCGGGCGCCATTCACTTGGAATCGATCGCCCGTCTTTAGGTCAATTAACGTCACGGCTCCAAATAGGGATATCTTCTCGATTTTGAACGGCCCGCTCCATTTGGACATAAGCTTCCCGGGAAACATGGCAAGGCGAGTGTTATAAAGGATTACTTGCATTCCCTCCTCCAACTCCTTCGGTACAAGCTTCTTATCGTGGAGCAGCTTCGTTTTTTCTTTGTACAAACGGGCACTATCAAACGCCTCGTTTCGTAATTCTTCGAGCTCCTCAAGTTGGAGTTTTCTCCCTTCTCCGGCCTGCTTCAAATCAAAGTTACACGCTCGGATGGCCCACCACGCTCTATGCTCCATTTCCACCGGTAGATGGCATGACTTTCCATACACCAGACGATAGGGACTCATTCTAATAACCGTCTTATAGGCCGTACGGATGGCCCACAAGGCATCAGTGAGCTTCGTTGACCAGTCCTTCCGGTTTGGTTGCACAGTTTTCTCGAGAATGTTTTTGATTTGGCGATTACTTATCTCGGCTTGCCCGGCCGTTTGCGGATGGTAAGGGGTAGAAACCTTGTGCACAACTCCATAATTTTTCAACACACGCTCAAGTAGTTTGTTGTTGAAATGCTTGCCACCATCGCTGATTAACACCCTCGAAACTCCGAATCGGTTAAATATGTTGCTCCGAACGAACCTCACTACTGTATCGCCATCATTCCTCCTTACCGGGATTGCTTCTATCCATTTATATACGTAATCCACCGCGACCAATATATACTCGTATTCGTGAGATTTCGGGAAGGGACCCATGAAGTCGATCCCCCAGACATTGAAGATCTTGACGGCCAAGTTATACGTCATTGGTATCTCATTCCGTTTTCCGATACTACCCGTCCGTTGGCATCGATTGCACCTCTGACATTGCTCGTGAGCATCCTTGAAAAGAGTGGGCCAATAGAAACCCGATTGAAGAACTTTGTATGCGGTCTTTTGGCCACCGAAATGCCCTCTGACTAGATGATCATGGCAATGTATCAATATCTCCTCTTTTTCCTCGTCCGGAATGCACCTTCTCAACATACCGTCCTTCCTAATTTTGAACATAAGAGGGTCATCCCAATAATAACCTCGACACATGGCAAGAAACCTCCTCCTCTCGTGATGAGATAGGTCCGGACGGGTAGTGTCGCATGATCGCTATGTATAATCACCCTTGACCCAAAAATATATGCTGGAAACTTCTCGAGCGAGTAAACCACGGCAAGTATCTCCTTTTCGGTGGTTGTGTAATTTATTTGAGCGTCATTGAGCATAAGACTTGAGTAGTAGACGACCCGGAGGAGTTTGTCGACTCGTTGCCCCAGGACGGCCCCCACCACTTCGTTCGACGCATCGCACATTATTTCGAACGGGAGAGACCAATCCGGAGCTATCACCACGGGAGCTGAGGTCAAACTTTTCTTCAATGAATCGAACGCCGCTAGAAAAGTATCATCGAACATAAACGGAACGTCGGCGCTAAGCATATGGCACAAGGGGCGGCTAAGCTTCGAGACGTGCACTACAACTTCTTACTATACCTCTCAACAACTTCTTACTTTCGAAGAAATTATCTGCAACATTGTTGTCTTCTGGCACGATCTCTTTGATTAAATCAATAAATTGATCATAACATTTCTGAGAAATGCCATGCTCCGATTTTAAATTCATAAGACGGGCAACTAAGGACAACCGATTGTGTTTCTCGCAGCTGGGATACAAAGGTTTTTTGGCAGCTTTCAGAATATCGAAAAATTTCTTCGCCTCAGGATTAGGTGATTCATCTAACTCAATGTCATTCATATCAAAACTAGGACCGACAACATCTCGCACCATATTGACGTACGCATTTGATGATGATTCCTCAATTTCAATATATCAGCAGACGATGAGACGTGATCTGTTTCCCCGTGATGAGTCCAAATGTAGTAATCAGCAATGAACCCTTTGGTACCGATGTGACATTTTATCTCATCGATAGACCTATAACTAGAGTTCCTACACTTAGTTCGTGGGTAAGGGCATTTTAGTTTATCACCGTCCCTCTCTGCAGAATCATGCGTGAGTGCAAATTGTACAAAACTATCTACACCGGCCATGAACGCCGGATTTAGAAATCCAGAAATATTCCGTTTGTACATCCAACTACGATCATCAGCCATCCTAAGATTTTTGAGTGTTAAGTGTGTTCTAGAATTAAAGGTGGCAAAATTTCGGCAGCATTACGAGAAGAATGAGTAATTCGAGTTGTAATTGGTAAGGCTTCTATCCCATTCAAGAAAGTGACGTTTAGTAGTATGTATTATCTTAAAATATGTATTTTTCCTAGATTCAAAATTTCGGCAGCATCTCCCCTCAGTTCTCGTAGTGCACGTATATTTCAGTGCACCCGAGAACAATTAGAGAGATGCAGAAACCGAAATTTCAAAACTAAAAAAATATACACATAAGATAACCATACTACAAGTCACATTCTCAAACTGTCCAAATATGGGACAATTCGAAATTTAGTATCAAACTCTATATCTAAATGTCAAACGGGTCTAAGGAATATTGGAATAGTTCAAAACTTAGTTTCAAATTTTTCTATTTGATATTAATTATCAAACAGGTGATCTATATGCATCGCGTCACTTCGCCAAGGTTCCAAATAAGCAATTACCACCGTCACATTTTTGAAAAAATATTTTGAAAACTTAAATATAACCACGTGACACCCTATCACGTTTTTAGAAAAAAGTTGAAAAACCCACTATTGGAGGGACAACACCTACCGGCCGGCGCCGTAACCCACGTCAACATCCGATGGTATACAACCAACAACACCAATGATAATAATATATATAAATAAAATTAAACCCCAGCCGATCACCACGGCCTCCCATGCATGAACAATATATATATATATATTATATATATATATATATATATATATATAATATATATATATATAATATATATATATATAATAAATTTTTTTAAATCTCGGCCGATCACCACGGCCTCCCATGCCATGAACAATACATATACAATATAATTTTGCCCAAAAGTTTATCTAAATTTGAAAGCAAAACCTAATAATTTAAGTTAATACAATGATTAACCCGAATACAAATATTGCTCTTTACAGACACGTTTTACTCCAAAATCTACCCAAGCTTAATTATTCCTGAATTGAACCTTAATTCAGTGATTATTTCTTAATTTAACCCTAATTACGAAATTATTCCTAAATTGATCCCTAATTATATAATTATTCATAAATTGAACCCTAATTATATAATTACTCATAAATTGAACCATAATTATGTGATTATACCTAAATTAAACCCTAATTAGGTGATTATTCATAAATTAAACCTTAATTCCAAATTAAAACATAAATTAAACCCTAATTTTAATTTACCCCTAAATTGAGCCCTAATTATATAATTATACATAAATTGAACCCTAATTATGTGATTATCCCTAAATTAAACCCTAATTAGGTGATTATTCATAAATTAAACCCTAATTTCAAATTAAAACATAAATTAAACCCTAATTTTAATTTACCCCCTAAATTGAGTCCTAATTATATAATTATTCATAAATTGAACCTATTTATATAATTATTCATAAATTGAACCCTAATTATGTGATTATCCCTAAATTAAACCCTAATTAGGTGATTATTCATAAATTAAACCCTAATTTCAAATTAAACATAAATTGAAACCCTAATTTTAATTTAGCCCCTAAATTGAGCCCTAATTTATATAATTATTCATGAATTGAACCTAATTATATAATTATTCATGAATTGAACCCTAATATAATTTATACCCTAAATGAAATCCTAATTTCAAATTAAACCTCAATTAAACTATAATTATAAATTATACCCTAATTATTACATATTTTAATTTAAAACCCTAAATGAAACCCTAATTTCAAATTAAACCTTAAATTAAACTATAATCTATAATTTATACCCTAAATTATAATAAAAAATATAAATGAAAATTGAAAGTGGAGGTGGTGGTGGACCTCAAAGCGGCGCGGAAGTGGAGGCAGGTGGTGGTGGTGGACCTCGGGCTGGGCTCGGCTGCGGTGCGGTGGAGGCAGGCGACTGTGGTGGACTGGGCTTCGGAGCAGAGCGGAGCGGCGCCTCGACGGTGGGGCTGTGCTTCGGAGCGAGCGGCGCGGAAACGGTGTTGCTGGGCTTCGGAGCTGGGCTCGGCGGGCTTTGGAGCGGGGCTGCGGCGTGGCGGCTTCGGTGCGGAGCGGTGGCGGTGGCTCTCGACCTTCTTGGGAAAGTGAGGATTTCCCGGCGGAGGCAACGATTTTTTTTTAGAGTGCAGCTGAATCTGGAAAGTGAGGCGGAGAAGGAAAGACCGCATCGTTTTTAGGTTTAATATCTTGAAGGCCAATAGCCATCAGGATTAGCGATTTTTTTTAAATTAAATAATATATACCGACGGTCACAACCGTCAGGATTATACACTGGCGGGTATGGCCGTCAGTATAATTAAGCGGGAGGCACTCCCGCTCTTTCCCTGACAGGTTACTGGCGGGCAATGTTGCTGACGGCTATGGCCGTCAGCATATCCACCGGTAATGTCGGGCCTCCAGGAAAGCCGTCAGCAGTGCTGGTGGCTTGATGGCCGCCAGCAATTCCGCCAGAACTGCCGGATTTTTTTGTAGTGTAGGCATCCTAATACTATCACTGAAACAATCAATTGGTTAACGTATGGCCCTACTTCACATGTGAGGTGTTATGAAGGTTATGACATCAATGGGTATATGTTTTAAACGAAACTTCAGGATGATAAAAGTGTACTGTAGAATAGTGGTGTCTCAATAGTTGCATTAACGAGCGATTATTCGAGTGCGAAAGGTAAAGGACCAGTGGATGCTTCTATGTTATTCTATGAGGTCATTGAGGACATTTGGGAACTTGACTATAAATTGTTCAAGATTCCTCTTTTTCGATGTAGTTGGGTCGACAACGGACGGGGTGTGAGGGTAGATGATTTGGGATCCACTTCAGCTGATTTTAGTCGATCGGGTTATCGGGATGATCCATTTATACTTGCATCACAAGCAAAATAAGTCTTTTATGTTTCTGATCCTGCCGATTCTAGGTGGTCTCTGGTCCTCCCCAGCAAAAGGAGTATTGTTGGTGTTAGCGACGTCGTAGATGAAGACGAGTATGACCAATTCGATGAAACCCCACCATTTTCCATTGGTATTAATGAACCTCCAATAACATTAGGAGATGGTTATATTCATTCTGACCATGGAGAAGGAGAGTGGATTGACAATTAAGAATAATATTTCACAATCGTATGATTTTTTTTTCTCCAAACACACCTCAGTCATGATAAATTATAGTAGCTACACATGACTCATTTTTCTTTCAATTTCTAAACAGACATCCTTTGCTTGGAAGAAGCTTCGACATGGGGTTAGGAATTGACTCATCACTGTGCTTCATCTCCATGGTGGTTGCTCATTTTTTGAGGATGTTTTTTTTTTTGGTTTGTGTGAAAAAAAAATACCATAGTTGTTTTAGTTTGGTTTTGTTATTGTTTGAGCTCCCTTTGGGTTGGTGAATTTGGAAGTGTTTAGCGACATGCTTGTTATGAAAGCACTGTAATGGCATGTATTTGTTGGTAAAGGCATTTGTCATAAATAATATACAAAATTTAATTATGGTCTTTTGGAATAGTTGAAGGGTGTAATTGTTATTTAGTAAGTTAAATATGGTATTATTGAAAGCCAAACTACCCACATGTGTTTTTGTAATCATCTCATGTGTAAATCTAAACAATAATGTTATTGAGAAGGGGGTAAGGACAGGTGAGTTAGATGCATTGTCACCAGTGTGAGACTCTGATAGGCGAGAAATTGTGCTCTATTTAATGGTTTAATTCCTATATTTTTATGTGCTTAATATTCTTATATATATTTATTTCTCGCATATTTATTATTATGAGTGGAGGAGCACCAATTATATATTTTTCTATTATTTTGCAGTAATTAGGTGCTAAATTGGTGAGTTGAGGATTTAAGGATGATGCATAAGAGTTTCACGAGGAAACGAGAGACAAAACGAGTAAATTGGCAAAGAAAGGACGATTCTGCACTTTCTAGATGGGTTATCCAACTGGAACCGTTGTAGTACCCCTGCCGATCAGACTGCCGACCAGACCTGCCAGCCCTGCCGAGCACTGCCTGCGTCGCTCGCCCAGTCCGCCTGCGTCGCTCAGTCGACATCGGTTCGAGACAAAACCTTTATAGAAGCCCTGGCCGATGCACTTGCACACGAACTCTCTGTCGCGTAGGATCCGGAACGCGTCAGCCCAAAAAATGCGTTTTTTAAGTGATTCTTGTTGCCCAAGACTTCCTAAACCTATAAATACCTCCCTTAAACATAAAAAACGTCTTGGAACATTAATCCTAGGGTTCCAAGACACCAAAAGGAGTCCAAAACACCCAATTCAACCATCCATCAAGAGCTTGAAGATTGAAGACTCAAGATTCAAGATCTAAGCTTTTCTTATCTCTTTTCTATCTTAGATTTATGTTTTATTTCTTTATTTTTCTGTTATTCTATGAACTCCATGAGTGAGTAGATTGTTTTATCTAGTCCTAGGGATGTTGAAACCCTCGTGAAATTATGTTTTAATTAATTTATGCGTATTTCTTTCGTTCTTCATATGAGATTGCTTGTGTTATCTTGTTTACATATCATGATTGCTTATTTCATGACATGATTGCTGAAATCTTGATTTGGATTGGCCACCTAGATTAGGGATTTGGTTATCAATTGCTAGAAAGAGGACTGCTTCCCGTGTAATTGTCGTAGTTTCGATTTCTATGAAGCAACTAATGGTCTCGTATCATTGGGGTAACACAACATAGGTTAAATAAACCGAGCTTATGCATTTATTGCTTAGATTAACCTATTTGCCTAGATATTAATGCTGTTGTTGGGTTGAATCTAGAGAGCTTATTCTAGGTTATTCAATAATTAGAATCAATTAAAGAGCTTATTTTAATTGAGTAAACGGTAAGGGGGAATTCGAGTAACAGAGCTTATTGTTACTTAGGGTTTTTAGTTTCATATGATGCGTCAATTTTATATTGCAATTGGTTAAATGAGCTGAACGAGGGTGGAAACTGAACTAGGACTGGAAAGTTATTTTATTATTATTTCTTATTTATTTCATTTAATTGTTTTAATTATTTTCGTTGTTTATTTAGTTATTTAATTTTCGTTGGTTAGTTTATTATCTCTACCCCGTTTGTTGTTTTATTTAAATACGAATAATCACAAATTAATCCGCACTCCTCTTGGGATCGACCCTTGCTTGCCACTGCTACTAGTTAGTAGAGGAAAGTCGAGGAACTTTATAAATATTATTTTTGACGCTTCAACGACGAACGGTCAAATTTTGGCGCCGTTGCCGGGGAGTGACGCGTTTAAATTGTGATTCAACGTATTTTAATATTTTAATATTTTTATTTTATATTTTATTATTTTTTGTTTTCTTAAAAAAAATAAAATAAAAATAAAAAAAATCCATTAATTTTCTTTTTAGATTCTATGACTATGGCAGGAGCGAGAGAACGCACGTTGAAGGAGCTAGCAAATCCGGATCTTCCGCAACAACAATTTTGCATCACGTTTCCAACCTTGGAGGATGCTAAATTCGAATTGAGATCCGGATTAATATATCATTTGCCGGCATTCCATGGATTGGATGGCGAAGACCTGTACAAGCATTTGAAGGAATTTCATGTTATATGCACGAGCATGAAGCCCACCGGAGTGACTGACGAACAAATTAAATTACGGGCGTTTCCATTTTCATTGAAGGGTCTAGCCAAAGATTGGCTTTATTACTTACCTCCTGGATCCATCACCACGTGGATGGAGTTAGAGAGGGTATTTTTGCAGAGATATTTTCCCGCTTCACGAGTGGCGAGCTTGCGTAAGGATATTTGTGCATCGACGCAGTTACCCGGGGAGACATTGCATGAGTATTGGGAGCATTTCAAGAGACTCGTCGCTAGTTGCCCTCAGCATCAAATGGGCGAGGAGTTATTAATACAATATTTTTATGATGGTCTCTGTCTCACTGATAGAAATATGATAGATGCGGCAAGCGGAGGCTCACTCATGGATAGGACACCGACGGTGGCAAGGGAGTTGAACTCGAACATGGCGGCTAATTCTCAGCAATTCGGCTACCGTGATAATTCATTGAGATTGTGCCATACATTCGATCATGTCACCGTTGATTGCCCAACGCTACGAGCCATTCATAAAATGAACGCCTATGGAGTGAGACCTAGAAGATGGCAAGAGAGGAACGATGATCCATACGAGCCAAGGTGGGGGGACCCTACAAATTTTCAAAGGGGAAAAACTTTTTCAAGACAATATAATGACCACCCCCAACCACAAGAACCGTCCCTAGTCCTTATAGAGATGATGGAGGCCATGATGACAAACACCAAGAGGCTCGAAGCTCAATTGAAGCAAATGGCGGATCACATAAGCCAACTGGATAAACGATTATCTTCTCAAACTGAGGAACGCATGGAGAATGTGAATTCCATCATGCTGCAAGATGTGGGAAAAATCAATGATGCGGAAGACCCAACATTTGAACTGGAGGACGAATACGAGATGGAGGAAGAAGAGATGAGGCGGACACGTGCTGATCATAGTCTGCCTGAGCTTACAAATGATGTTCCTTATTCTATCATTTCTCCTATCGAGGTCGAAGCTGAGCCGAAGCCGATGCCAACATGGACCGTGCACCAAGTGATGAAGGATGCGGAGGAGACTTGCGTGCGAGATGATGTTTTTGAGGAGACCAATGATCTTCTGTATGTGGTGATAGACATAATCATCTTTGCGGAAATCTATGTGAGGCCACCACAAAGTCGGAAAGATCCAGTTCAGCATCCAACGTCAAAACAGATGCGAAGTATGGAGGATGAAGTCGTTGGAACTCCATGCACTTTGAGACCTCCACCGAGACCTCCATGGACTTGAGGGGTAACACGTCGAGCCGACGACATTAAGAAAAGGCGCTTGTTGGGAGGCAACCCAATGTTTACATTATTTTATTTTTCAATTTTTATTTTTGGTTTTGCAGTTGAAGGGATACTAAGCTTGGTTGATTTGGACGATTGGGCATATTTTTGAAAAAGATCGTTTGGAACCGAGAACCCCCTCGATGTTTACCCCTAATCTTGGTTGATTTGGACGATTGGGCATATTTTCGGAAAAGATCGTTTGGAACCGAGAACCCCCTCGATGTTTACCCCGGTGATTTCTTTTTCCTTACTCTTCCCTTATGAATTATTATTTGCTTGTTCTTGCTTTGTGCTTGAGGACAAGCTAATGTTTAAGTTTGGGGGAGTGGGTTATTGTGCTGAATATTGTGCTGAAAATTGCTAAATTTTTGAACTTTTTGCGATTAAATTCCGGGAATTGAAAAGAAAAAAGGTTAAAAGTACTTGCTTGAATTTCTTTGATGAATTATGTTTCGGTTAAATTTTTAGTCGTCATTTGATTTAGAGGTCAATGGTACGCATGTTAGTACTTTTGTGATTCATGTGTGGGGCGTCAACTCTTGAATATTGCGTTGTTGATGTGTATTTATGGTTGTCGTACTCAATATGAGTTGTGTGGGGCCTTGAAGTTGGTGGTTGTGTGAAAATATCTCATTAGTCGAAACAGAAGTCAATAAAGTCCGGTTGGGGTATACCGGCATGGTGTAAGTTGAAAATTGAAAATTGAAAAAAATAGAGAAAAAGAATTGAGGTGCCGAAACAGCTGCCTACCCGTGTATCAAGTGCAATTCGCTTACAAATTCTAAGGGCGAAAATCCAACGAAGATGCTAGTAGCTCAACAATTTCATGCACATACTCAAGTGGCGCAATCCAACCAAAATCTCAAACATGGCGGAGGTGAACTCAACAATTCAAATACCAAATCAAGACGATCCTCCTATCCAGCGCCGAATCATTATCAAGTCAAGTCAAGAACGGTAGTGCGGAGCTGTGGGCCTCAATTAAAAAAAATAAAAATAAATAAATAAGTAAATGGGAGAGGACGAGATATTTGATCGTGACCAATAATGGATAGAGTCGAACCATTGAGTAGTGAGGGGGCACCATAGTACATTGACGTAGCGTACATGAAAAAGAATTGCCTAACTGATGGGGTCACTTGAGTCAATACATTAAACGCTTGCGATTTCTAGAAACATAATGGTGTCTAGAGTCCGGATGAGTTCATTTGATCAGTTCGAGTGATTTACTTATGTTATATTTATTTTGTGCTTTAATTCTGATAATGCTTGAGGACAAGCAAGGTTTAAGTTTGGGGGAATTTTATAGGCGAGAAATTGTGCTCTATTTAATGGTTTAATTCCTATATTTTTATGTGCTTAATATTCATATGTATATTTATTTCTCGCATATTTATTATTATGAGTGGAGGAGCACCAATTGTGTATTTTTCTATTATTTTGCATTAATTAGGTGCTAAATTGGTGAGTTGAGGATTTAAGGATGATGCATAAGAGTTTCACGAGGAAACGAGAGACAAAACGAGTAAATTGGCAAAGAA
>BMAC01000668.1:456731-474601 GCA_014905375.1 Phtheirospermum japonicum
ATCTTAGATTTATGTTTTATTTCTTTATTTTTCTGTTATTCTATGAACTCCATGAGTGAGTAGATTGTTTTATCTAGTCCTAGGGATGTGAAAACCCTCGTGAAATTATGTTTTAATTAATTTATGCGTATTTCTTTCGTTCTTCATATGAGATTGCTTGTGTTATCTTGTTTACATATCATGATTTCTTAATTCATGACATGATTGCTGAATTCTTGATTTGGATTGGCCACCTAGATTAGGGATTTGGTTATCAATTGCTAGAAAGAGGACTGCTTCCCGTGTAATTGTCGTAGTTTCGATTTCTATGAAGCAACTAATGGTCTCGTATCATTAGGGGTAACACAACATAGGTTGAATAAACCGAGCTTATGCGTTTATTGCTTAGATTAACCTATTTGCCTAGATATTAATGCTGTTGTTGGGTTGAATCTAGAGAGCTTATTCTAGGTTATTCAATAATTAGAATCAATTAAAGAGCTTATTTTAATTGAGTAAACGGTAAGGGGGAATTCGAGTAACAGAGCTTATTGTTACTTAGGGTTTTTAGTTTCATATGATGCGTGGATTTTATATTGCAATTGGTTAAATGAGTTGAACGAGGGTGGAAACTGAACTAGGACTGGAAAGTTATTTTATTATTATTTCTTATTTATTTCGTTTAATTGTTTTAATTGTTTTCGTTGTTTATTTAGTTATTTAATTTTTGTTAGTTAGTTTATTATCTCTACCCCTGTTTGTTGTTTTATTTAAATACGAATAATCACAAATTAATCCACACTCCATGTGGGATCGACCCTTGCTTGCCACTGCTACTAGTTAGTAGAGGAAAGTCGAGGAACTTTATAAATATTATTTTTGACGCTTCAACGACGAGCGGTCAGACTCCTTGTAGAAAGGAAAGGTATTTTCATCAAAGATGGTGTCTGGTAATGAGAAGTTTGTTGTTTGGCAATAGAACTTTATAGCCTTTGTGAGAATTGCTATAATCAAGAGAAATGCCAGCTGTGCTTCTGTATTGGAGTTAACAATATTGAAGCTATATAGGCCATTTCTAACAGTCCCTTGAAGTACCACCACTTCTGTTGCTTGATCCTTCACAAGACAAATATTGGGATGAAACTCAAAGAAAACATGATTATCGAAGTACAATTTGACTAACTTTTTAGTTAAATTCTTGTTTATATGAGGAACATGGAGAAGATTCTTGAGTATGAATGAATGAGACATGTGAGCTTCAGAGAATTGAACAATAGAAATACCATAATGTGTAATATTCTAACTCTTGCCTAAACAATAAGATGCTTTCTTGTTGATTTTTTTCTGCCAGAATATGTCAATAGCATCGGTTGTTAACATTAGAACCGATGCTTAAAGTATGTCAATAGCATCGGTTCTAATGTTAACTTTAAAACCGATGCTTAAAGTGTGTCAATAGAATCAGTTGGTATATAGACAACCGATGCATAGAATATTAGCACAGCGCGGGGTTCGAACCCGGGACCTTTGTCGGCCAATAAATGCTTTGGTTAGATATTTTCCAACACTTTTCTTATCAGTGGATGAATATGCATCGGCTCTTGTTCAATAACCGATGCTTAACCCTAATTTATACGATAAAAAAATAAACTTGGAAAAAAAAATTGGCCTTGAAAAGTCTCCAGGCCTAGCAACATAGAAAATTATCTTCTCGCCCAGATTTGTAGCTTCTCTCCCAGACTAAGGATGACTCTAATTCCAGCATTCACAAAGACCATCCTCATGCCCAGTTCACGTTTTATGGTATATGTGATTTTATTCATCCGTAATTCTTTTCTCTTTTGATATATATTTTTTGATTAGTATTTATTTGTATTGTGATTTTTTGTAATTCTGAATAATCCTTATCTACACTATTGCAGCATATCCCAAAGAAAATTGTAAGATTCCTTGCAGTTGAAAGTAACGATTTTACTTTGTGTAATCCCATTGGGCATACTTGGGATGTGACTGTCGAGTTTCTTGGTGAAGACAGTGATGAGGTTTGTTCTCTCCATATATAATTCAAGTTTCTTGATGAACAATTTTGCGTGTTAAGAACCCTTATTCGATTTGTGTTATTTGTGTTCTTCTGTGTTCAAAGTGGTGTTACTATTATTATAAAGAAAAACTGGAAAAAGTAAACTGAGAGATAATGATTATGAATTGTATAATTCTTTGTATGAATAATAATGTCATTCTTGATGTGTTGTTTACGTTTTTGCAAATTGGATATGACTGAGAGTTTTTCTTCTATCTTGAATAGTTATGCAAATTTGATTCCTTATTTTATTTGTGTTGTTTGCATTATACTCTATTTTTTTTGTTTATTGTAGGCCAGGTTTACAGGCGAGTGGTTCGATTTTGTAGACGACAATAAAATCAGAGAAGGTTTTTTCGTTGTCTTCATTAATAATGAGCCCTATATTTTTGATGTAATAGTCTTTGATGGCAAAGGTGTTACAGGCCATGACTTTTGTGGTGCGAAAGATCCTGACGAGTTTTGAATAATGAACCTTCTTTCAAAGTAAAAATATCGAAGACTGTTCTTGATCGTGGACGGATTGTAAGTTGAAGATATTCTAAATTATCTTCAACTAATGCACTTTCCAAAAATTATTGATATGACGTTAGCATCTTTTAATCATACGAGATTTTTATAGGCTATTCCAAAGGACTTCTGGACTGAGCATGTGGTTCCAGGTTGTAATGGTCATCAGAAGAAGGCTACAATTCTAGGGTCGGGAGATCAACATTGGGTTGTTGATGTATCAAGCTGGGCATCAGATGGTCGCCATGTCTTTACTGGCTGCCAGGAGATGATTGAAGACTTATGTTTGCCACTCGACTCGACCTTCCTCCTTCAGCTTCAGAATGCCCCATCTTTAGTTTTTGCTTTGTGAATATAGCAAGTTGTTGTTTAAGAATACTGCAGTTTTTATGTTTATGTTTATCTTTGGCATGTGAATAGATGTAATGGAAAATTAGATGTGTTTTGACTATGTTTTGGCATGTGAGTTATGTAATGGTGAATTTTGGTTCTTTTACCAAAATGCTTGTTATAAAAGCATTGTGTAAATTGTTCATATTATCAATTTATGGAAGTTTTTCATTTTTCCTAAGAACTTGGTTCTTTTCCCATACAACTATTTGTTCTGGTGAATTTGGAAGTGTTTAGCAAAAATGCTTGTTATGAAACTAATGTAATGGCCCTGTAGTGTGATAAGGCATAGTTCATTTTTTGTTATAAATAAATTAAATTAAATTTAATGGTGGATGGGCCTTGGAATACTTGAGTGTAATTGTTATTTAGTAAATTAATTGTGGTTTCATTGAAAGCCAAACCCAAATGTGTTTTTGTAATCATCTCATCTTCTAAACAATAAGATGCTTTCTAGTTACATAGTATTTTTTTTCCTGCCTATTAAAAATTTAATTAAGGGTAATAAGCATCGGTTGTTAACTTCAGAACTGATGCTTTTAGTATGTCATATAGACAACCGATGCATATAATGTTAGCACAGTGAGGTTCGAACCTGGGACCTTTTTCGGCCAAGCGCTTGATTATTTTCCCACGCTTTCTTACACCAATGGACGAACATACATCGGTTCTTGGTCAACAACCGATGCCTAACCCTAATTTCTTACAACAAAAAGCTCCCGAACTTGCAAAGAATCTTCTAACTCTCTTCTCGCCCAGATCTGTAGTTCCTCTCCAAGATTTGCAATTACTTTAATTCTAACATTCATGAACACTCTTCTCATGTATAGTTCACGTTTTATGGTATTGTTTGTTGATATTCCTATTTCAGTGGTGATTAATTTTTTATTCTAATATTTTCTTTTCTCTTCTGAATTTTCTGATTTTTTTTTCTGAATCCTTGTCAACAAGATTGCAGTACATCCCGAAGAAAATCATGAAATTTTTTGCAGACCTTGAAAGTAACGATCTTACTTTGCATAATCCCCGTGGGCATACTTAGGATGTGACTGTCGAGTTTGTTGGTGTAGACCGTGATCAGGTATGTTCTCTCCATATCTAATTCAATTTGTTGAAATCGTGTTCATAAAAACACTGCAAATTAAATTATTCTAGAATTGAACCCTTATTCGATTTGGGTTGTTTACGAATTTCTGTCTTCAAAAATAGTGAATTACTATGAACCTTATTCCAGTATCATGATTATGAATTATATTTCATGGTGTGAATAATTTTGCGTGTTAAGAACCCTTATTCGATTTGTGTTAATTGTGTTCTTCTGTGTTCAAAGTGGTGTTAGTATTATTATAAAGAAAAACTTGAAAAAAGCATGTCTGAGAGTTAATAATTATTATTGAAATATAAGAACTATAGTTAGTTGCAACTAATTAAAGTGTGTATTAGTTACAAAACAACTAAACTGGGAATCCTTATTATATTGGTGTTGTTTATAGACCAGGTTTACAGGCGAGTGGCCAGAGTTTGTGGATGAAAACCTCATCGAAGATGATTTTTCTATCGTGTTCTTTAACAATGAACATTATATTTTTGATGTAATCATCTTCTACGGCAAAGGTGTTGCATGCCATGCATACTATGGTAAGAAAGAGGAGTTCCCCGTCGATGAACCTTGTTTCAAAGTAAAAATATCGAAGGTTGCTATTGATCGGGATGGATTGTAAGTTTAAGATTTCAAAATTATCTGCAACTAATACACTTTCCATCAATTAGTGATTTGACGTTAGCAGCTTCTAATCATATACGAACCTTTTTTAGGCTATTCCAAAGGACTTCTGGACTGCTCATGTGGCTTCAAGAGAAGATGGTCATCAGAGGAAGGCTAAGATTCTAGGGCCAGGAGATCAACATTGGGCTATTGATGTAATGAAATGGTCATCAAATGTTCGCCATGTTATTACTGGCTGCAAGGAGATGATTGAAGACTTATGTTTGCCACTCGACACAACCATCGTCCTTAAGCTTCTAAATGCATCATCTTCTATAGTTTTTGGTGTGTAGGATATAAAAAGTTAGTTGTTTAAGAACACACTGCAATTTTTTTATTTTTCTTTGGCATGTGAATTAAATGTAAAGGGAATTTAGATGTGTCTTGACTATGTTTTGGCAGGCTTATGTAAAAACCTTTTATGTGTGGATGTTTTTCAGAATGGGTTGGAATTTGACTATTGGATAATAATTCGATTGGATGAAATGGCATTGATTTATGCAAATAAAAGTTTTAGGGAACTACTATGGTTGCTTGACAAGCTCACGATAATGTTTCCGTCTTCTTTGATAACATTTGGTTTTTTGATTTTGGTGCCAGAATCATGTCACTTCTGACACTCTCAATACAACTTCTGAATTTCAGGAACAAGCACTGCAAACATGGGAAATTTATTAACGATTTATTTCCTTGTAATTGTTCATTGATAATTAATTAGTTTGACATTTTCCTTTTACGAGAGTGCATGGTTTCTAATCTTAATATTCATAAAGTCCGAAAATTAATTCGAAGTGGCATTTATTTATGTTTCATGCATTTAATAACCTCTAAGATCGATTTATCTGTTCTCTTCTCCTAGCTTTTATTAACAAATCCCCTGTGTCCGATTAATTGATTGAGAGTTGTTCAATTAATTTAAGATTCCATTTTCTAGCTTCTCTGAAAAATAAGAAACATACAAACTAGATTAATTTATTCTTCAATTAAAAAACATTACTCTCACAATCCAACAAACATAATCTAGTATTTCATTTTAATACAGAAGCAATCCCAACACATGAACAAGTCAAGCGGAAAAATAGCTGATTAGAATCATATTCTTTGGACAAGTAAAAATGATCATAAGAACTCAACTTAAGAAACACATAGAATAAAAGATATTTCAAGTTTTAGTCCTGTTGATCATTTCTCAACAACACTTTCTATTCCTTTCTATGTTAGCAAACTACTGGACATGGAGTGTTCATTGTCCAATTTTGTCGAACATCCTGTCTTGTCTGCATGTGTTGCCTTTTTTTTTGCATCTTATAGTTTGTGTATTGTGGGCGAAACTTGATGGTCCGTAGATGAATACAATTGATTATTGAAAAACACTTTTCAATAAGAAAGGGAAAAAAGAAAAGAAAACAACTATACGCAAAGTAAAAGTCCCACATCGGAAAGCCAAACTATTATAATGTTGTTTAAGATTGTTCTGTTTACCAACAACCATCGGAATTGACCCCTGATCCAGGGAAGCATATGCATTGGGCTACACCTGCACTAATAGGGATTTGCATTGAAATTAACATGGATGGGGCCGGGGCTTTGATCTCTAACGGGATTGGCCCAGGCGAGAAGCATGTTCATTGCCCTTTTTTTGTCATCAATAAATTATTATATTTTATTCTTCTTATTATTCAATTTAATCTCTTTTTTTTTTGGTCAGCAATAAGTCATATTTTATGATTCTGATTTATTTTCTAAAGTTTAAAAGAAACCTTTTTTTAAATTTATTTTAAGAATTAAAAATTTTTAAAGTAAAAAAATATATTTTACGGATATATATTCTCAACTCGTCCTCGGGGTGTAAAAGTTATGATTTCTTATTTGAATTACAATTTCATCATGTATCTATTAAAACTACTCGAATTCCACTAGATTATCAATATTTTCATTGTCAAGGAATTTCACTTGATAATCAATATCCATCTAGTTTCAAGACTTCTAGCTAAAATGGACTCAATTTCAGCCCTTTTATTAGGTACTTTGCTAAATTGAGCTTTTAAATTTGAATTAAACTATACTTGAAACCATCAAAATTACATCTTCATCTTCCTACTTGATACAAGTATTTAATTACAGAAAGAAAAACCATCAATTGAAAATATAAAATGATTTTGCTCGTAAGCTTGAGAGATACTTTGTCAGCCTTAGTCTCTTGGTTCACATGCTCAGTTTATGGCTTTCCTTTCCCAAATCATTTTTTCTTTAAATTTTTAGCTTTATGCAAATAAAAACCAAAAAGAAAGTATAGTTAATTTACTAATTTTCACCATATTACAAATTACATGGAATGTAAAATGAATTTTTAAACACCTTGGCTTTTTCTTTAATGTCTACGTTGACAGCATTCCTTACTAAGGAAATCAATTTCATTTTCTACCTATTTTACTATCATTCCTCAATTATCCCAGGCTAACAGTCCCTAAACTTAAATTTTTAGTTTTCTTACAAACAGTTTTAGGAATTTTCAAATTCACCCCTAAAATTTATAAAAATCTATGACGTTGGCCCTAAATTTCCAAAATTCGTAACTACTTAATCAAAGTTTGAGATCAGTCTAAGAACATAATAATTTCAAAATCTATGGTCCTCGTCCAATATTTCATCAATATTTTTACAACCAAATCCTCTAATTTTAACTTATTTACCAAATACTCTCAATATTGCTCAAAAAAATTTCAAGCAAAATCCTTAATAATCTTATAACAAAATACATGGTAGAGAAAGTGTCAATTTAACATAAGCCAACAAGCAGCTACGATAACAGAACAACGAAAGAAACTGACCTCCAGAAATACCCCCATCAATCTATTTAGAACCCTAGAAAAGCAAATAATAAACAACGTACAACACACATTCATTCCCAACACTAAAACCACATACACCCCAGAGAGTCTCTCAGCTGTTCTTGATCCAGATAATAAACCATAACCAAAAGCGCCGTGCACAACCAACGTTCCTGATTTTGCTTATTCTACGCGACCACCTTTCCACCTTCCCATCTCGATTTAACCGTCTCAAACCCCAGCCACACAAAAGCCTAACATCCACTTTCTTTTCATTTGCCCATCGTAAGCTTCTCATCAGAAACTCTAATATCTCTTTATTTTCTTTGATTTTCCCCTCAAGTTGTTGCACCCGATTTTCCTTCTTCTACTCATCCACTTTCCTAACCTCAAACTCTGCTAATTAAGAGTTTTTGGCTGCCACATTATTTTGTTTATTTTACGAGCACTTTAAATATTATTTGGCCATCATATATATTTGCGAGCACTTTAAATAAACAATATTAAGATCCACATACACTTTAGTCCCTCTAGATTTGATGCATATACCTGATTTCTTGATTTGTGCACGAGATTGTCTGCTCAATTATAATGTTTATGTTCTACATATCCCTTCCCTTCTGTCCAAGACTCTTGAATCAGTCAATCCATGAGTATACCATGAAGTTACAAAATTTGTACATGGGTTATTCTAAGGGGTCCCGGTGAACTGAATCCTATGAATAGGCTTATTGGTCAACGGCTAAGATGGTAATTCTGCAAGAGTTCTAACATTTATGGGTGGTCTAATTAGACAACATCTTGCTTCAAACATAGGAGTTGCTAAGAGTCAAATTCGGGAAAAAGACCTGATTGTATAGGAAATACTTCAGGAAGTTATGCAGGGGCATCCCGTATTGCTGAATAGAGCACCCACTCTGCATAAATTGGGTATACAGGCATTCTAGCCCGTTTGACTGCCCACAGTTTTACCCCTCGCTTGCAGAGAACTAGAGCTTCCATCACCGAAAATTCTGCCGCAATCAAATGGTTGTTATTTTGGTTCTATAGTGACATAAGCATAACGAGTTTGAATCACGGCACGTTGTAGATCACGAATTGACAATATAACAAAAGGCAAGAATTGCTATATGAAGGGTTAGTCTTTCATACTACACAATATTTTCAAAACAAAAATACATACTGCAACGAGCATAATTTCATACTACTCATTACACATGAAGCAAAAAATCCCATACGCCGTTATTATTATTATTATTATTATTATTATTATTATTATTATTATTATTATTATTATTATTATTATTATTATTATTATTATTATTATTATTATTATTATTATTATTATTATTATTATTATTATTATTATTAGTATTAGTATTAGTATTTTAGGTGTAGGGGTAGTGTATTTCTCAAAAAGAAAACTTCAAGCTTACAATTTTCAGCTGCAAGTGCTTTCAGGTTTGTTTCATGCTTCTTCACATCTAATTCAAGTCTCTTTACGTCATCCTCCAACACTTGAACTTCAGCTTCAAATTTATTTGTTGGTCTTAAAAGTCCGAGAATAATTTGACTAGCTCTTGGGCACAGTGGACCCTCAAGCCATTTGAAAAAATTGCAACCTCCAGGCTCCTACAATATTATTTACTCGAATCAAAATTAATGCAAACAAGCAAAAGCACGACATACCCACAAAAATCTCAACAACAGTTATTTTAATTACAATCAATCGAACCAATGTTAACATCTTATACAAACCCCCAAATCATTACCTAGGCCCTAATTTCTGAAATAAGAAAGAAATGCAAGACTTAAACGAAATCTTGGACAACTTATATATCACCTCCCGGGATTGAGGTCGGTCCATGATGTCCTACAAACGACTTCATCATCACAACTGCATTTTCCTCTTCCCACAGTGAACTTAGACATTTACCTCCATGCCATTTCCAAAAGATTGTCAAAGATTCACTCCCACACTGAAATGTGGTAGTTTTATTATAAACAGATTTAAGAATTTTCAAATTGACCCCTAAAATTTATAAGATTTATAATTTTGGCCTTAAAGTTCCAAAATTCATAATTACTCAATCAAAATTCATAAGTTTTATCAGAGTTTAATTTTGTGATAGTAAACAAACAAGTCATTCAAAAGATATAATTATATTTTAATTCCATTGCCAATAAAAATTACCTTAGCGACCGCAAAAGGCAAGCGAAACGAGACTCTCCATAAAGAAGCCTTTGTCTTGAAATTGATCATAAACCCCATTATCGACGACCAAGGACCTCAATGATCTATCTTTCACATTATAAACAACCAAATGAGCTCCATCCATCAAAACAACTTCCTCCTCCTCATCTCCAGCAAAACACAAAGGTGTGAACCCAAGACAAAACTCTATTATAATAAATGCTGAGTTTCATCCAAGACCCTGCCACACCATAATCTTTCATAAGCCAAACATCCGTTCTTTGGTCATAGGTTTCCCTATCCACCAAACAAAGACATCCCCCCAAAACCACAAGTGCATTTGTTGAAAACTCGCTAACCACATGGACACCAAAAGGTTGAGTGATTTTAAAATATGCCTCGGTAACCAAATCTAAAGCAATGATTAAAAACTCCAGCATTTCCAATTCACTCATCTTATAATGCAGCTAATGGATAGCCCCATTGAAAAACATTCCATATAGGATGCGAATTACTACATTACCATAAGGCGAGGTCTTAAGCCTTTTCCAGACACCCATTTTCACAGAGTACACATATTCACCATCACAACGGTTAGGCACGAATGGGCCGTCATAATCCACATCACAATAAGAAAGTAAAACCACCTTATAATCATCTCTAGCACTATCATACTCGTATCCACATGCGACATGGGTAGTCTCACCCCTAACTAGAGGTGGAGGAGGTAGTCTCACCTGCTGCTGAGTAATGAGATTCACCAAAACCATCCCACCAGTTAGGTTGAGTAGTAATAATAAGCTATTGCATGAACCCAAAACCAATCTGCACACACCTGGAAAGTCGAGCTCTCTTGAAACGGTGCTAATGTTGTCTTTTATGATTTCGATGGAGCGAATGGTTTTAGATGGGGTGATGAGAGTGAGATATTCTTGGTGGGGTGTTTCTCAAGCGAGGTGAGATTTGATGAACTATGGGGTGGAGAGCAAGTTGCACCATGTTTTTGATAAGGACCTGAACTTGCCTATCGATTTCGTGGGGAGGCATAAGAATATGTCCATCAATATTTCTTGAGGAAGATCCATTTCTGTGCAAGACTTTGTAGAGGTTTGCAATTGGAGGGGAACGTAGGGGGGGATATAAGGTGGGGCATCCCACGCGGGCCAATTTTTTAAGATTTCATTTACAATTATAGGCATCGGTTATTCGTAACAACCGATCTTAATTGTCCAATAAAACTTATGAGCATCAGTTGTTTTTATACAACCAATGCATATACTAAAAAATTTGGCTGTTCTTGTGGGCGAGGAGGATTCGAACCCCCGACACCGTGGTTCGTAGCCACGTGCTCTAATCCTCTGGAAAAACTAATTTACAATTATAGGCATTGGTTATTTCTAACAACTGATTTTAATTGTCCAATAAAACTTATGAGCATTGGTTGTTTTTATACAACCGATGCATTTACTAAAAAATTCAGCGATTTGTGGGCGAGGAGGGATTCAAACCCCCATGGTTCGTAGTCTCTGAAATCTAATTTTGCCCAATTCACACGAAAATATGTTTTTGAAATAAATTCAGTCCAACATTTTCAGATTTCCCATTCCAAGAACCCGCCAGATTTTTAGAAGTTAAATTTTGGGATAGGAGACGATTCGGTTTTTTGTTCTCTCAGTTAGAAATTGCACAAGAAACCCCAAAACCCCAATTCATTCCTCGTCGCCCGTTGTTTGCCATAGATTCCCCGTTGTCTGGTTTCACCCCCGCCTGCTACAAATTGCGCAAGAATATATGTTTTAGTACTTAATGTTCAGTTCTTCAATTAACATGTTTGGGTAATGTTTATGTGTAGTAAGTTAAATTCTCTGAGTTGGTAATTGGTGTTGGAATTAAGATTTCTTACCACAAGCATTTTCCACTTCCCGTAGCCAATTCGGACCTAGTGAGTCTTTCAGGTAGGACTGAGACTGGTTGATTAGGTTGATCACCTTTTTAGCATAATCAGGATATGTTGAAGTCTGGACCTCTGAATTCCATCCATTTCCAATGGCCATGCCCTGTTTTAGTACATGTTTAATTATCATATTACAATTAGTTGCTGCTCCGGCAAAATACAAGCACACACGCATATGAAGATGATCAGTTAACGTAGTTTGTGGGGTATAGAGCACATATATACTGATTATTGATTATGGTTGATGATATTTATTTGATGATTAATTTCATCGTATTTTGGACATCCTATTCACAAGCCATTTTAACCCTCTTGAACTATATATTATGTGGTAAGTACCTTCACAAAAGTTGTAGATATGCTTCTTAGATGTCTATAGATGCTAGAATCACCCAAGTATCTGTTTTAATCTTGTAATCTGATTAAGGCTTTTGGTGTCTTCACAGTTGTTGTAGAGTGATGTGTTAGCTTTTATCGCCTTGCATCTTATATTTTTTAACTAATGTTTTAAGAATTCTATCAACTAATGTAACAGAGTCATGACTGATTCTTCGAGCACCCAGTGTGAACAAGAGAATGAGAAAAGAAGATTGAGAGGATCAACAACATGCATAAAAATGAAAAACAAGCCGTCAGAGCAAAAGCATATCGAATTTGACGATACAAATAAACCCATCGGGAAATATGATGCCAATTTCAGAAATTACATAGGTTCTCTAGTTCGGTCACATGTAGATATCAACATCGACGAGTGGAAACACGTGGAGAGTGGCCTTAAGGATGTGATTTGGGAGGATTTTCAGGTATACAATAATCAACTTTTTATCTATTAATGAAAACATGTGTTAATATATATGTGTGTTTCTTATTTATTCCGAAAGAGCTCAATATTGAAGGTGATGAAAAGAAGAAGCACTTTCTAAAGGTTGTGGGAGTGAGGTGGACCTTCATCAAGAAGAAACACCCAAAATATGATCATACATCCCAGTTACATCCTTCCATTACAAATGAGCAGTGGAAGAAATTCATTAATGATCATCAATCTGAAGAATTCAAGGCATGTACAGTGTATTACCTTTTTATAAAATGAATCACCAGAAATATTTATCTTATATTTTCCTAAAGTTTCTATACTAGGAAAAATGTAGGAAAGCTCGGGAGAGCCAGTCTCACAACCAGCATCCTTACTTTCTTGGACCCGGTGGATATGCTCGTGCCAAAGCAAACTGGGTAGTATCAGACCCTCTCTCATCTTTGTCTTCGTCTTCATGTGCTTCACTCAGCTCAAGTGTTGCTGCGGGTGATCGCAGTTTGGATTGGGTTCGAGCAAGAATTAATAAAGACGAAAAGAGAAATTATGATATCCCGAATGAGCAAACGAAAGGGGTGGTTGATAAAATTGTAATTATTTATTAAGAATATATTTTGGAAGTACTTACTTAATGGCATGGGTAAAGTGTATTAAGTTATTGTTTGTCATTTCTTGAAACAGGTAGAGAAGGCTCAAGAAGTTAGTCAAGGGACGTTTCTACCGCAAAGGCATAATGACATTTTGAATGTATCTCTAGGGAGGAAGGAGCACCCAGGTCGGGTGCGAGGTGTAGGTAGACACATTAATGTGAGGGATGTTTTTGGTCAACCGAGTCAGACAAGTAGGTGATCGAGTGGAGTGGTGTCAGTCGACGAGGTTAGGGTGGCTCTGACACAAGAAATCACGCAACAGATGCAGGGAAAGTTTGATACTCTACAAGCTCAATTCGACCTGTTGTATGAGCAAGTGAAGAACCAAGGTCCACAAACTCCGTTGACAAACCACCATGTGCCATCAAAAGTTGATGAGGGGGCTGACTTGAACACGCCTTCGCAAGGTGATCCACGTAGTAGTTGCCACTCGGTTGGTGAGACTCCATTTCCTATGGTTGAAGTGAAAATTAGATAATATGTAGTGTATTTTTCACAAACCTACTCATTCAAGAACCTTGGTAGTTGATAAATAATTAATTCTTAGTCAAGATTCATTTTGTTTATTATCCTTTTCAGAGTCGTCTTCTCATAATTCGTGTATTAGAAAATATGAAGTCTCCTTTATTGCTTTGACTTTCATTAAAGAGTTGTTCTAATTCTTGCCTGTTAATGGCGTTGTATTATTTCGAGAAACAATTTTTCATAATTAAAACATATTTTTACGTGTATCAAGAATGTGAATACAAGACTAAAGGGGCTGAAAGTAAATAGGTTTATTGAAATAATATTTTGCGTTATTAACTCCTTGAGTGCAATCGATTATTATTTGCAGGGCAGTTCAGATTTATTGGACAAGAAAAGAAAAAAGAGGAAAAAACACAGTGTGGAATAATCTGCCGGTAAGTTATTTTTTAAGGTATGAATAATAAATAGTATATTTTTTCGGTTCCTAGTAGGCAAGTTAGTAAACTTCTTCGGACCCTCATTTTGACTCACCGATAGACTGAGAAATAGATATTGATCTGCTTTCATATTATTTTGTAGTGTAATCAGCAACCAGGAAACAATGAGTGTGGTTATTATGTTATGAGGTATATGTATGACATTTGCTCTGAGTTCACTATTGATTCTTCATTAGACAAAGTACGTGTAAACTCATTTTATTAGTAAAAATTACTGAATATTTTTTAAACTCCAAACTTAAACTTCATTTTTAAAATAAGAAATTGAAATTTTGATTCAGAATGTGTAGGCCTCATTTGGATTTGAACCATACGAGCAAGAATGAATTGACAAAATTCGTGAGCTATGGGCAGAATACATTACTCGGTAAATTACTCGTATATATGTATTTTTTTCTCATTTTAATTACTTTTTCTTAGTTCTTAACTAATGTTTATTTTGTAACTTGGTGCAGAACATTATGAGGAGGTTGGTGGATTTTCTCTGAATTTTCTTAGTTAATTTGACTTCATTCACAGGGAAAGCTTGGGAATGGCAGAGAAATAGCAGTAAAGAGGTTGTCTAAGGAGGGCAGGGAAATTTGGAATTCAAGAATGAGGTGTTGTTACAGAAATCTTGTTAGGCTCTTGGGATTCTCCCTTGAAGGAATCGAGATGCTTCTTATTTATGAGTTCGTTCCAAACGGGAGTTTAGTTTGTGAGCTTTGTGCTGTTGAACTTGAAGGATTGTTTGTCGTTGAAGTTTTCAAGTTTTCATAATGATGGTTTTGGGTTTGTTGCTACTTGTGCGATGAGTGCAAATAATTTGTTGAACTTGAGTTTTATTAGATATGATGGGAATTTCTGCATTTGAATTTATTTATTATTGATGAAAATGCTTTTTTATATTAAATTATTTTTTTGCAAATGGTAATTATCAATGTTTTGGACAGGTATTAAAATAAAATTTTTGAATTTTAGGATTTTTTTTCAAAATTGTAAATTGGTGCATCGGTTTCTGCAAACCGATGCCTACATGCTATTTTTAACATTATTATAGGCATCAGTTGTTGAAAACCTAACCGATGCCTATAAGTATATTAGGCATCGGTCGTGGTCAAGTAACCGATGCTTATAGGTAAACTATAGGCATCAGTTATTAGATTAAAACCGATGTCTATAGAGAGTCATGAGACATCGGTGATTTGTGAACAACCGATGCGTATACATAAACATTAAGCAACGGTTCTTATATACAAACCGATGTGTATACATAAACATTAGTCATCTGTTGTTTAATCAACACCGATGCCTATAGGGTGACTATATGCATCGGTACTTGTACATCAACCGATGCTTATATTTAAACATTAGGCATCGGTTATTGGGTTAAAATTGATGTATACAGAGAGTCATGAGGCATCGGTGGTTTGTGAACAACCGATGCGTATACATAAACATTAATCATCGATTCTTATATATAAACCGATGCGCATACATAAACATTAGGCATCGGTTGTTTAATCAACACCGATGCCTATAGGGTGACTTTTGGCATCGGTATTTTAATATCAACCGATGCGTATACAAAAACATTAGGTATCGATAAATTATAAAAACTGATGCCTATAAGTAGACTATAGGCACCGGTTGTTATACAAAGACCGATGCATAAAGAGACTATATATATACATTAGACATCGACGTGTGATGACTATATGCATCGGTTTTGGTCAAACAACCGATGCCTATATCTCTTATTAGCATCGGTTGTAAAACCGATGCCTAAAGTCCAAGTTTTTAGCATTGGTCTAATATGCATCGGTTGTAGAACCGATGCCTATTAGCAAAAACTACTGATTCTATTGGGGGTTTTCTGTAATAGCGACATCACATAATTGATTATAATAATAATAATAAACTGTCCAAAATATATAGGAAACTAAAACAAAAAAGATAAAGTTAGTATATAGAGCGTGAGTTGTTTATCATTAAAAGGGGATGCAAGCTATCAAATGTTGTTGGTTAAAAGTAAAAGTGCTCTGTAATACAACCATTCTGTGTCAACAAATGCAACTTTTTTTTAATATATTATAATTAATCATTTTTAAAAGCTAGAATGGCCTAGCACAACAAAACTAGAATGGACTTTGGATACGTGATTGTTTAATAAAACTCGTCAGTTTTGCCAATCCAACATCAGAGACAATGCCGTAGTTTTTCCCATTGATGAAGATGTTTGAGGATTTTTCATTTTCGTGCACGAGCTTCTGACCATCTTGTTTATGGACGTGGGCAATACCCTGTGCCGCACCAACTGCAATTTTCAGTCTGGTGTCCCAGTGTAACGGTGTCCGACCAGTACCTATTTTGCCTGAAAATTGGAGAAAATGCATTTATAGTAATACCACATTCAGATACAAGATCAACTTCTCATAATGTAAAAAATACGAATATGGAATTCAGGAATTATGATTTATACACTTAAGGAACTTGCAAATTTAATCAGAATGTAGTCAAATATGAAAATTCCCAGATTTTTATATTTGATTCTCAGGCTATTCATGTGTGAAGTCCCCATAAATATGAATACATAGAACCCTTATTAACCGCACACACAAAATACTCACAATCAAGATCATGTCGAGGGACGGATACAAGGAAAGGGTAAACCACTYGACCAAATATGTAAGGCACCTCTAAAAGTCTTGACCATCTCCACATTAAATTTCGACCACTTGGAGAGTAAACCACTGGACAAAGTCGCTATGCCGCCATGCTTCTTGAACCAGAACTGATCGCCATTGCCGTTCATCTTTGCTGCCAGTGTTGAAACTAGATCGCCCACTTTCTCAGAGAATTAGGCTACTCATCAACCTGAAATTGCATTAAAAACCCAAAAATATATTGAATATAATTACTATATTCTAGTATTCAATAAATCCATTAAAAATGCAAATATAAGACTTAATTGGCCAGTCTAAAACACCTCAATTTAATTATCACAATATACGCAATCAATTTGAAGGCCAATTAGCCAAATTTATACACTAAACATGAAGAAAAATCTGTAATGACTTAGCACAAACAATTATAAGAAAATGGGGCAAAAAGCCCTAATGTGGATTAATTCCAATGTTTCCACAAATTAGATTTCACGATACCAAGAGAAAATGTCTTATTTGTTCACAGACTGAAAACTCACCTTAGAAACCGAAAGATTTGGGTGAAATTTGATACAGAGTGGCCAATCACTGGAAGAGAAAGAGAGAGGGAGTAAAGGCGAGATTCATCGTCGCCCGTGATCGAAGCCGTGCAAAGCAGAGAGTAAATGCTTCATTTCAGATCAACTCTGCACTGATCATTAGTGTGTGACTATGTGTGAGAGAGGGAGAGGGAGAGAGTAGAGTAGGGGAGAGGGAAGAAAAGAGATGCACCGATCCGTATTATTCTCTGTATCAATATTGTGGAGCGGG
This sequence comes from Phtheirospermum japonicum, assembly GCA_014905375.1. Lineage (NCBI taxonomy): Eukaryota > Viridiplantae > Streptophyta > Magnoliopsida > Lamiales > Orobanchaceae > Phtheirospermum > Phtheirospermum japonicum. Next base: position 474,316 of record BMAC01000668.1, read on the forward strand.
TGGAATGGGTGGACGAACTTGTGGATTGGCGGGTGGATATTCCGGGCTCATAGTATTAGACCGATCTCACAAAGTATTTGCCATTAATTTATTATAAGAATATTCTCACTTTTTTATTTTACAAAATATTTATATATTTTCTTATGACATTTGAAAATTACTTGTTAGAAACCTATAATATATATATTAATATATATATATATATATATATATATATATATATATATATATATATATTATTATCATTACAATAGAAAATCAAGATTTTTTTTGGAAGTTGAATTAT
>BMAC01000668.1:474651-486585 GCA_014905375.1 Phtheirospermum japonicum
AACGATGTTGCTTTCAGTGTTAACAATCACCGAAACTAACATCAAACAGTTTCAGAATAATAAACAGCAGTTTTAGAAAACAGATGTTGAGAACGATGTTAACAACATCGAAACCAACATCACACAGAGTTTAAAAACGTGCAGCGGAATAAATATTAAAAATCGAACACAGCAATTTAAAATCAGTTCACAAGTAAAAATACTTGTGAACTTGGGTGTACAAATCCGAAAACTATATTACTTATCTTGTTCACGATCAATACAAAAGATTCAAAGTAATATATGAAAACTACGGTATCAAAAACTATGATACTAAAATACTTATCGCCTTGAAGGATGATGATCTTCTTTGTTGGTTACGCAACTCCAAAGATCTCCGTGATTAAAATCGTGGCTTCAAGTCTTGTGGCAAAGCTTGTGATGATCTTCTCTGTTGGTTACGCAACTTCGAAGATCTCCTTGATTTGGATCGTTGCCACAAGTCTTTTACTTGCTCGTGTTCTTCTTTGCTTGCGTCGTCTTGCTCTTGTTGCGTCCTTCTCAAAAAACCGTGTTTAAAGATTATCGAAGGTGTGCTTCTTCTCTTGGCTCTGTCTTGTCTTAAATAGACAAGAGCTCCTAGAGTCCTAAACTTGGTAGACAGGTTAAAATTTTAGACATAATCTAGGAAAACAAATCTAGAGTCCTAATTCTAGTTTCCTAATATATCTTGGCCCCAAGAAATGCAAACTAATAAGGGATTTATTCCCAAGAATAAAATCCTCAACAATATATATATACAAAAAAAAGTATATCATAATTCAACTTCCAAAAAAAATCTTGATTTCTATTGTAATGATAATAATATATATATATATATATATATATATATATATATATATATATATATTATAATATATATATATATATGAGTAGACAAGAAAAAAGTATATCAACTTCCAAAAAGAATCTTGATTTTTATTGTAATGACAATAAGAAAAATGTTATATACATTGAATTATTGACAAATATAGGATTTACAAAGAAAAATAAGTAAAATATTAAATAGTGAAGTTTTGAAATAAGTTAAACTAATTAATTTTATAGTTAAAATAAATGAGGTCAATGATATATATTTATAATTTATATTGATATGTAGTCATTTATGATATACATTTTAAAATTATTGAATTAGGTATATTTGAATAATTATTTATACAATATAATTTTGCTCTACCTAATATAATTATTTATTTATAATATTTCATCCTGATAATTGAGTTTTATCCATTTAGGTGAAATATATTATAAATTAATAAAAATAAAAAAGTGCATTAGAATAAAATTTAAAATTAAAGTAGAAAAAGTAAAGGGACCAAATACTTAAAAAAATATAATAATAACAAATAACTTAAAGAAATATAAAATTTTCAACCAACTAAGGCCCATTAACCTAAAAAGAAAAAGCCCAAAATTAAAATATAGTTTACCGATAATTTGATGACAAATATTGTGTTCAAAATACTGCACACAACCTTCAATACAAAGGTATTTAAAATATATGGGGTGAAATAAGAAAATAATGGGCTGGAAATAGCCAACCATGTTTTTATATAAATATAATTTTTTTTTTATTTTCCTTTTAGTAAAAACTAAAAAGGGGCATTGACCATATAATCCATAAGGAAAAGAATTTATCCTAATAGTACAGTATATTTTTTTTCTTACTAGTTGATCCATTTCAATTACGTGACTTACTATACTACCCTCACAACTTATTCCCGTCCTTCCGTCCACGCGCCCAAAAATCTCTCTCAATATCAATCAATAATGATTCTGCTCCCGAATTTAAAAAAAAAAATCCATTCCATACTAAACCCAAATATTTATCCAAAATACTAATTCTAAAATTTTTGTCACGGAATAGTTCGAACCCCAAATTTTCAGGGATTCTCACCAATTCGTGATCTTCAGTACCTTGGGGATGATCTTGTTTATCGCATGTTCACTATTTAAGGGTGTAGAAATTCAATACTACATTCCGTATTGCATTTTAATTTCCGTTCTGGTCGAAGTCGTGGAGGATCAAAAAATCTAGGGTTTTGGATTAATGGCGAAGACGAAGAAACTACAAAATCGGTAATTATGAAATATCACAATTTTTTGTACTGTAGTATTGAATTGTTGTAATTTTTACATGCAATTGAAAATTTTTTGGGCTGATTTTAAGGAGGGCGTCCGGGTCGGGTGTACGAGAGCAGGCGAAGAAGTCCCAAAAAACCCATCAAAAAATTCAGTAAGAACTAGTTTTATTTTTTTTTTATAATTTTTACCATAGTATTGAATTGTTGTATTCCGTTCCGCCGAATTTAATGTTCTTGTTCCTATGGTTTAGGCGTGCGTCTGGTACAGAACTGACCACGCAGAAGAAGCCAAGGAAAACGCAGTAAGTAGTTTGAAGTTTGGAAAAAATTCATACTATATGTATATTATATACTGCACTTTAAAAATTCCATTCTAAGAAGCCAAGGAAAACGCAGTAAGTAGTTTGAGTTTTGGAAAAAATCCATACTATATGTATATTATATACTGCACTTTAAAAATTCCATTCTATTGAGATAGTGTAAACTGAAGCACGGAATTTAAAAATTCTATACTGTTGTATACTAATGGAATGGAATTGTTGTATACAATTGTGTAGAAGTAGTATGGAATATTTTGGGATAATTTCAGAAATTGTTCGGCTATAATTTGAAAACTACAGTGCCTAGTTTCCCCCAAAAAATTGATATAATTTACCATGCAGATGCGTTTATCTGTTTATCTGTTTATCTAGCTAGTATGAAATCTATTTCATACTGCATTTCACAAAATTCCATACTATTATAGTTATTTCCATACTGCATTTTACAAAATTCCATACTATTACAGGAGAATGGAACATTACGAAAATCCAAATCTGAGATAGTGTACAGTTACAACTTGACAATTGCAGTGCCTTTGCACGAAAAAATACTTATAATTTTCCATGAGACAAATCAGATGCTTTTCTCTGTGTATTTGTATTTTTCTTGAGTATTTTGTTACTAATTTGTAGTGAATACATACTATTTGAGTTGATAGTATGAAATTTTGTGAGAAAATTCATTTAAGCAAATCTAGTATACAGTCTGTGTGGAAGTTATCCAATATTTTCTATTTCGTACTACATTACATAAAATCCATACTATTAATCGTGTCATGTTGTTATCTGATTTTTTTTTAAATTTTGAATAGTAGTATAAACTCAATATTTTTTGAATATTATATAGAAGTAAGATCTACTAACTTTAAATATTCCATACTATTCTAGACCTGTAGTATGAAATATTATGAGAATTCTACAAGATAATACAAAAGTAGTATGAAATATTTTGGGATAATTTGAAGTGAATACCTATTATTTGAGTTCATAGTATGGAATTTTATGAGAAAGTGCATTTTAGCCAATCCAGTATGCAGTTTGTATTGTGGAAGTTATCCCATATTTTCTATTTCATACTGCATTTCACAAAATTCCATACTATTATATTTATTTCTTAGAATTTCTTACTGCACTAGATTACTGAAGGTTTTTTTTAGATAGTAATGTACACTGATTTTAAATATTCCATACTATTGGACACTTCAGAAGTATGGAATATTATCAGTGTGTAGTTTGTAGTTACATATTATTTTTGTGCATATTATTTATTTGATTTAAATATGTAGTTTGGACAAATTGATAGAATGTAATTGAATTGACAGTATGTATACAGACTGAAGTGATAGAATGTAATTGAATATGAGAATCAAGCTAATGGCATACAACGGGTACCGGGGCGTACCAATGAACTATCGGTGCATTTTTTTTTACTATTGTAATTTATTTAATTTCATTAAAAAATATAACCGAACATTAATTATGTAAGTTATGTGGTGGTATAATTTTGTTGTATCGTTTATGTTTAAATAGTAACTTGTAATTTGAATGTTTTTAGGCAATTTAGATCCACGATGGCGAGCATTGTCACTGCATTTAATAATTATAGGGATAAAATAGGCAAAGAACATTTACAAATTATGAAGAAGACGCTGTTTTACCTTCTATTCAAGTGCTTATACTCGGGCAGTGTCAAGTCGGATGACTTTTTGAGACTCGATTCCAACACAGCAGACATTATGTGCACTTTTAACCCTGAAGATCGAAAGTTTTTGCTGGGGGGAAGGCAGTGGGAGTGACAAAGCGAGACGTGCAACTGATTTTTGGTATTGTGGACGGTGACGAACAAATAAATTTGTTTAAAGGAAAAAAAAAAAGAGTGGAGTTTTTCTAACAGGATGTTTAAGGGTGATCTCGAACTGAATCAGAGATTAGTGAAGGAGAAGTTGCATGAAGTACTCAGTCGGAAGGAATCACTGGCTAATGACATTGACGATGCTGTGAGGTTGCTTTGCCTACTTCTCATTGCGACTGTTATCTTTCCCCAGATTGGTGTTATTGTAACCTGGGGCTGGTTACAATATCTTGAGAACCTCGACAACATGATGAAGTATTATTGGAGTGGGGAGATAAAGAACATGTTAGTGGATTCACTTGTGCATAAACATAGAGAACCTTATAAGGTGAAAGGTTGCACAATGATATTGCCGGTAAGAATTTAATTTACGAATCTTTGAATATTTAGTTGTAATTATGTTTTGTAATAGTAGTAAAATAAAATTGTTCTTTAAAAATTGATTAATTTATTTTTTATTTTCAAAGTATTGGTTGTGCGAGCATGCGATGATCATCGATGAGAGAGATGCCTTGCCAAAGAAGATGCCGAGGATTGTGAAGTGGCACCTCCCTAATCTAAAAATAGTGGTCAGTAGAAGAATGTTTATGGAGTTGTCAGAAGACCAGGTAAGGTTTTGCCACCCTTTTTTTTCGTATGATATTATATCAAAAATTATGGATTGTGAATTAATATATCTAAATGTGAAATATGATATTGAGATGCTTGCTTTATTTTGTATAAAATGAACTGGGACATCTAGTATGGGATTGAATTATATAATCATGTTTTTGTGTAGTATGTATTTCCYCAATTGTGCTCTTGCTATGGTATTGTGAGGGTCTRAGTATTCAGTAACTCAACTTGTGAAACAGGTTGTGGTAGGCGACCTTGAYCCGACACTGGAAGAAMTCYCCAAAGCTAAAAAATTAAAGTCGTGGCTGGGTCGATATGTATCTAAGGTCAAAATCGGTGCATGCAACGACATTCCGCATCAGAACAATGAAGATTTTGACCATAGAAGTCATCCTAGTCTGGGGACTCCTAATGCCCGACTTGATGAAGAAAATAACCGACTCGYGGAAGAGGTGACTGCTGCACGGAAGCTATATTCCGACATARTGAAGGCGCATAATYCATCAGAAGAAAAGAATACAAGGTTACAGGCAGAGAATGTGAAGTTGYTGGAAGAAAATGTGCGGCTTCAATCTGAAAATGAAGTCGTCCACGCTGTCCCTATAAACTGTGAGATACCGACATATGATGGAGAAAAGTTGTGTTATGATGATTTGGTCGTGAAGTGGAGAAATGCACAGTGTGACCTCAAAAAGAAAGATGAGCACATATGGAATATCAATGAAAAGTTAACAACAAAGACGACAGAAATATCGCAGTTGCGTGGAGAGTACGAATTGATTGTGAAGGATTTTGAAGAAACAAAAAAAGAAAGTACTCACTCTGGAGCAGCAGCTCGATGAACAAAAACAATTGAATCAGGCTCAAGTAGAACAAATCGAGCAATTGAACGACAGGTAAGTCCTTTATGTACATACATGAGTAAAAAAAAGAAAATTGAGTTTGATTGTGTACACAGTATACTTCCACACTACGCATCATAAATTTGGGTGGTGCTACTAATCTATACTATAGAAATTCCATCATAATTTGTTAAGTTCCGTACTAATCCGTAAATTGTTATATTCCATACTATTGAAATTCCATCATTATAATTATATCCCGTGCTTAATGTTTGAAGCACACTACGCAGGTGGTACGAAGATGTCGCAGAGCCGGCCGTTCATGCAGTGACCCAAGCGCTTTCGACAAAGCATGACGGGCCAAGTAGCGAGGAGCTAGTCAAACAGAATTCTATGGTAAGGCGTATTAAAACAAAACAGAGAATACCTGTTGTTGATGATGATTTCGAATATGACATTGGTCCAAAAGCTAAAAAGAAGATGAAAACAAAAAATGGAGATTTATGCGAGTCTGGACAGTCTCTAGACAATGTGCAATTCCTAAAGATGCTCGATAAAAAGTGCAAAGGACATTGTGGACGACACTTGACAGACAGATGTTTGATGGCCTTAGTGGAGAAATACAAAAAGGGGTTATGGTAAGTGTACGATGCAAATTGTTTTTATTATTCAATGAAATTCTATCTGCATGTAGTCTGGAATTACAAATTACTTTTTTCTTGTAACTTCCCGAATATTTATTTGTGACTTGCGTGTAGTGAGACGATTTACTACGATGAGAGGACAATGGTCTGTTTGACGATGGAGATGATCATGGACATATTTAAAGGTGTATACATAAGCAATAGTGTAAGTATTTATCAAATAGTTTCAAAATGGTAACATTTTTTACACGTTTGCTTGAATCGATGGCGGGCAGTGTGATCTAAATCTTGTTATTTTCATAAAGGTTATTTGTGCTTACGGGCATCACCTCATGAGGGAGTATAACACCGAGAATAACATAACTATCGTACCTTCCGATTGTTGGGTACACACGTTACTTAGTTGAACCAATGTTTTTTGTGGTCCTTTTCAATTATATTGGTAAATTATGTTAGCATCATATATCATGACAAATAAATTTTGTTTTTATTAATGACAACTATTCATTCTTCAGTTTTTCATCACCAATGCTTCAATCATCTTAGCCTTGAATTTCTTCAAAATGTATTTGCTAATAGTGAGAGGTATTTCTTTCCGCTGCACTACATGCTTCATGAAGAAACAAACAAACACAGCACAATCGTTCCTGTGGTCGATGGACAAAAGTTTATTTAGTAAAAAAGGAAATCATAAAACTTATTTGTTTGAGTATTTTCATAGTTGATAATACGATGCTTACGTCTCTCCTTGAGATGGTATATTTTCCAACTTCTCGATAGGCAAATGGATTTCCTGTGTACCTAGTTGTAGTTCCTTCACTGCCCCTGCGCCAGAAGCGACTTCTACGATCTCCTTCTGCATTTTAAACATAAGTGAAAATCTCATTTATAATTCCATTCTGACTTTTCTATTACATAGTACTACCAAAAGTAGTAAATACCTGTGCGAGCGCATCACGCAAGTATTTTTCCAAGATATCAGTCGTCTGGGGCCTTTTTGAATTATAAAATCTCCATGTTTCATCCGCGAGGTCGAACACCAACAAAGTCCAGTGGTTCGCTCCTACATCGCTAATCGTGTCACCAGTGGACAGAACTGGAAACAATAGCAGAGCATTTTCATTCCTAGTTGCTTCAACAACCTCTCCCAAAAGCTTCTCGTAGCGTTGCATAACGATTCTTATCTGTATTTACAATGCAATTAGCAGCAAGTTAGTGATTCAGTTTGTAATCCAGTGACCATTTTCCAAGACTGAATATATGATATCATGTTCCACCCTTTTTTTTTGCTTTACATATAAATTGGATTTTTGATGGTYTGAGTATTCAGATAAATTGAACCTACTTTGAAGTCTAATATTTTTAGATCAGCAGCAAATCATATATTTCATACTGGTTGGTTGTTGTATGGGACAAAATGATAATTTCCATACTACCCCTTTGTTTCCCTTAATACATGGTATATGCTAGAGGTTTACATTCCCAAAACAAYAATCACTTGCTAATTKCAAACTAAGCCATAAATTTTGTAAGACTGCTAATTCCAAACTACTCAACATATATTTTGAATATTTTTAGATTAGCAGTATGTCCAATATTGCAAACTGGTTGGTTTGTGGGACAAAATAGGAATTTTCATACAATCAATACATTTCCCTTAATACATGAATGAAACCTACTGTACATRTGGGAATCTGAAATGTTCGCATACTAAGTAAATATATCCTCACTACAGATCCTCATAGTATGGAATTTAAACGCAATAAAAAAATTTGAGGGTTGTGATATCCATCATGTATCATACTAGAAGTATATGGTAAGGCTACTAATTCCACACTACTCGAACTAAAATCAGAAGGTTTGTTATACATTTAGACTGTCTACATGCACAACATATATGCCGACGCTGATCTTTCCATACTATTGAAAGAGTATAAAAACGAGAATATATAAACCAACACAAAAATTAAAGACAGCTCATATAAATGAAAAATTCCAACCAACATAGATATGGTAGCCCAAAAAAATAAGAAAATATATACTTGGTTGCCAACTCTGTACTACCCGACTGATAATTCTATACTACCCGATTAAGCTACAATGCGAAATGGAATCCAAACTGACAATTATACAATGAATTCTGATATCAACACAAACAACCTTATCGAAATGGTTCAATACGAGTACAAAGGTATTTCAGAAGATAGGTCAAACAAACAAACAAACATACATAAAATAGATGGGATCAATGTATTGGCTCATTACAAGTTTTTTTGTTATGATTCCCAACTCGGCCGCATCTACCACATTTTATTTTTCGAGGAATATGCTCGCCCCTAGACAAGTATCGCTTGTACTTTGGCCTTCCAGGTGGACGTTTAGTCGTTGGTGGAATAATTCTAGCATCATCCTCCGGATCTCTCATTTCACCAAACATTAGGACCGGTAGTATAGGATACGAGTAACAACGTACGTAAGTATCGGTGTGATAAAATTGGTCCACGAATGACGGTATAGGCTTAGAAGTCCGCAATATGCACGCTAACATGGTAATGCGCAAATCTGCCATTTCGTGCATGAGCATGTGTGATCGTTCAGGTTTACCTGGACTGATGGACTGCTATGGACTTCGAGAATGTACTCTGACGACATAGTCACCGGCCACAACCTTGCCTCAGCGATGAGTATTTTAAGCTTCTTGACAATTGATGGATATAAATCCGTAGTCCAACCTCGACAAATCTTTTCCCTGTCTAGATTAAAAAATTATAAAAAAATGAAATTAAAAACATCAACGATATCAAAAAATTATTATAACATGAATGTAATACTTACTCGAGATTTGTCGCATCAACTTAATCCTTAGTTTATCAACCAAGTTGGTAATAGGCAAATTTCTTTCCTCCAACACCCAACTATTGAATGACTCGGCCGCATTTGAGCTCATTTCCCCGTATTTTTTTCCTATGAAATAAACATTCGCCCATTATATAACATCCATATTATCAATGAGATTCTTAGCTGTACCTCCACCCTCTCTTAAAAACTTTCCCATAAAATCTTGAAATGATGCCACCGTGGGAGCATAAGCGGCTTTTTTCAAAAGCCACTCCAATCTACCACGCAGACCCGCTGAGCATCGCCTTCCACTGAATGCATGTTTCAAGTTTGTCCTCAAATGATTCAAGCAAAATGCGAGTGGGTTTCTTGGGAATACCTTACTCATAGCATTAAGAAGACCTGGATTCCTATCGGACACAAATGTGACCTCGCGATACGGTGAAATGATCTGTTTCAGGTTCTCCATGAACCACGCCCAATTATCGGACGTCTCAGTGATCGAAGATTTCTCGACGCTCTAGAAATCGTCTCCGCAATAGTACGGAGTCGACTGTAGGTGCGGTGAGTTGTCCCGAGTCGTGTCTCTCGAGGATGGATGTGATCGGCGTTCGGTTTTCTTTATTGTTCTTATCGTCGGTTTTGCTAAAACTAATTTACCCTAGAAAAGCGATAATCATTTTTCGGTTTCTATAACTAAGATTGAAATTGAAAATTAAGATTTAAAAACATTAAAACATTTAAAGGAAATTAAAGCTTATATTAAAAACGATCAATTGAAACTAATTAACTTATTAAAAACTTAATTATTTGAAATTAGTAAAATGGAGGGAAAATTAAAGTCAACTTATTTGAATAAGTCAACAAAATTCTTAACATTAATTTAAGGGTTTTAAAAGGAAGATCTTAATAAACTTATACTAAATTAGAAATTGGTTTCAACTTAATAACTTAAAAGCATAAGTTCATAAGGTAGGAAGCTAGAAAATAAAGATAGAGATTTTAAAGGATCAAAACAATCACAAGGAAGAATCAAACTTTAACACAAGATCAAGATAAAATAACATGGAATTAAAGGAAAGAAGTTACCAAATGTACTTGATTACACTAAAGCTTGAATGAGAAAGCTTGAAAGCTGGATGATTCTTCACAAAAGATAGCTTGAAACAAAGCTTGAACATTAACTAGCTAAGATCTAAACTTAACTAATCTATCTCTAATTATTAGAATTTATAGGAATTAAAACTAAGTAAAAATATGAAAAGTGCAGAGTTTTCTGGAGTTGGAGAAGCTTTCTTGGGGAAGAAAGCTATCAGGCAAGTTGTCTTCTTGAAATGACGTATGATTGCTTAAATCTTCAAAATTCCTGCTTTTCAGTCGATCGACTGAGAAGAAGCAGTCGATCGACTGCAGTCGATCGGTGTTGTCGGCAGTCGATCGACTGCCGTGTATGATATTGTTGTTTGGACCCTTGGCGAAGTGACGCGGTTTTTATGATTTGTTAAGATGTTTAGATTGTCGATCGAATTTAGTGGATTTAGGTGGTTTAACTTGTTGGGATCCCCGATCGGTTTTAGCTTCGTGCTATCCTTGTGCTCGTTTGGAACTAGTGCCTCGACTAGCCCTCGTCATTAAACACTCTCTATAGGTTTTTGTTTGTAAATTGGAGTCATCAATTGCTCCACGTGCTCGATCGAAAAATTCGAAAGTTGCTAGTAGCAACGAATGATCGGAGTCATTTGATAGCCTCGTATTTTTATTTTATCTTAAAAAAAAAAAAAAAGAAGAAAAAGAAAAAGAAAAAGAAAAGAAAAGAAAAAATACGAAAAGAGATGAATAAACAAGGATACGTTATAAATCCTTGAAGTTATTGTATAGCACGTTTTTTTCGATTTGTTTCGATTTTTAGTATACTTTTGTAAAGAGAAGTGTTGATGATCTTGGCTAGTCGGGAGTCGATTAACGGTTCGAGCGTGGATAGACCTTAGCCGGGGCAAGGACGGGGAAACCGACTTGTTGGATCGTTTAAGTCCTTTTAGGTTTCGGAAGTCGATCTAAATTACCTTAGCAAATCACAGTGTCGTCCTTTTAGCCGAAGCTAACAAACAACGTAGCGTACGACGTCTCGAACTATTTTTGTGCATTAGCCTAGGGTTGGTCGGGGGTAGTTTTGTAAATATACGTAGTTTTGCTTGAGGACAAGCAACCATTCTAAGTGTGGGGTGGTTGATTTGCATCTTTTTGTACATATTTTCATTATCGTTTTTGTTTCACGTTGCGTGTTTTCGCTTGCTTTTTGTTGCTTTAGGAGTCGGGTTGGCCGTTTTTCGTATTTCTAGATTTTCTTAGTTTTTGTACGTTTTGTTATTAATTTTCGTAGTTTTTCACGTTTCCATTTTTCTTGGCGGTAGGACGTCCAAGCGGGGCCCACGCTCGTTTGGGATCGTTGATACTCGACTCGGGATTGGACAGACAAAGCAAGGAAGCGCAACGGACGAGGTTCGATAAGCCGGCGGACGCGAAAAGAACGAGAAATCGAGCCGGGCGCTGGAATCCAGTCGACCGACTGAACATCCAGTCGATCGACTGACCTTGAAGTCGATCGACTGACCCGCTAAAATCGACTGGATTCCAGCGAGTTGCCGTCGTGATGAGCCCCAAGATCGACTGAATTACAGGGCTTCAGGCGTTTTTGGCATC
>BMAC01000669.1:0-14586 GCA_014905375.1 Phtheirospermum japonicum
AAAATCGAACCGAGTCGGCCCGAACCGAGCACTCCCGCGCGCAGCGGGCCGAGAGCGGCCGGAAGCTGCCGAGCGTCACCGAGACCTGCCGAGAGCTGCCGAGACCTGCCGAGCATCTGCCGAGCGGTCCTGCCGAGAGCTGCCGAGCGCTGCCGGCCACGCCCGCCCAGTCCCGCGCGCGGCTGCTGAGAGTTGCCGAGCAGTGTCCGCCCACGCCTGCCGACGCTGCCAAGAGATGTCGAGAGCTGCCGAGCAGTGTCCGCCCACGACTGCCGAGCGCTGTCGATCGACTGCCGTGTGGTCGGCTCGACTGAATTCCAGTGAGTGGCCATCCTGCCGAGAGCGGTCGATCGACTTCCGAGCCAGTCGATCGACTGCGCGCGCCTGCCGACCATGCCTGCCGAGAGCGCTCGGCAATACCCGCACGTGTCCGCCCACGCCTGCCGACAGCGACCGAGCCCACCCTGCCCAGCGTCGAGCCATCTCGCCCATCTCCGAGCCACCTTGCAATTTTGCCGAGCCAATCGAGCCCAACTCGACCCAAATGGTCTATTTTGACCATTTTGGGTCAAATTTGGTCAATGCATGGAAATCCAAGCTCATATGTCATAATTGACCCATTTACCCCTAATTAACTTGTATAAATAGAACCTCTCTTTCATTTTGTAAACACACCTCCTCCCAACCCAAGCTTGGGTTTGAGGCTTAATTTCTCTCTCTAGATTTAATTTTCAAGCTTTGCCTTGGGTTTGTAAGCTCAAGAAGGATTCAAGTACTCCCTTGAGTCTTTAATTCCTTGCAATTTCAATCAAGCTTTTGGATTCTCTCTTTAATTTTAGTAAGTTTTCTTTTAGTTTCATGCTTTGTTCTTCATTTGTTTTATGCTTTTTGCCTTAGGTATTAGAAGTTGTGCTTGATCTTGTGAATTGGCTATGAATCCTAGTTGAGTGAGACATCTAGATCATAGATCAAGTCCTTGATTTGTTTAATTTCAAGTAATTTCATATGTTTCATGCTTGTTCTTCATATTATGCCTTTTCTCTTAGCTACTTGATTTCATGGTGAAACATGTGAATTGACTATGGATTCTAGTTGAGTGACCACACCTAGGCTATAGATCGGGTCCTTGATCATCATGATTTTGAGTTTTTTGGGCCTCTATGCCTCCACCTATAAAATGTGAATTTAAAGCATAAAAAACCATGATTTACCACAAACCTCAAGCTAACCGGACCATTTAACCAAATTAAATATAAAATTAACAAGAAACACGAAAAACAATAAAACGAGAAAATAAACGTAAATACTAACAAAACTCGACTCAAAAACTACTAAAATTAACATAAAATCCTAATTAAAATCACTAGACAAACACCACAATTACATGCAAAACAAGCACCCCGAGTATTCGTATGTGCGGGGAACCGACGGAGGGCGAGGACCTCCATACACGACCTCCTCACGGTCAACAGCAATGGTTTCTTGGTGAGAACTCCCCTCGCCGACCTGAGGAGCCGAGAAGGACTCAGGAGGAGCAGATTGAGTCGAAGAGCCACTTTTCTTCTTCGTCTTGCCACCACCAGCCGCTGGCTTCTTAGCCGGCTTCTTAGTGTTCAGTTCCAGAAACTTGGCAGCCCGGTCAAGTGCAGAAAGAGACATGGTCCTATCAAGGCAGGGGTAATATACTGCAAACACAAAAACGCCGAGCTCAGGAAAGCATAGATAAAAAGGAGTCTAAACACACATCATGACCGAGCAGAATAAATGATAACATAGCCGAGCAGAGAAATGCCGAGCAGAGGGACACTCGAGTGGCCGAGCTCGGCTCAAAAATCCAACCCGACGGGCGCTGACGCCGAAGCGACGAGCAGCCACTGCCGAGCAGAGAAATGCCGAGCAGAGGGACACTCGAGTGGCCGAGCTCAGCTCAAAAATCCAACCCGACGGGCGCTAATGCGAAGCGACGAGCAGCCACTGCTGAGCAGAGAAATGCCGAGAAGAGGTACACTCGAGTGGCCGAGCTCGGCTCAAAAACCCAACCCGACACGGGTGCCGACGCCGAAGCGACGAGCAACCCGTGCCGTGCTGAAAAATACCGAACAGAAGCGCCCCAAACTGAGGGGCTCGGCTTGGCAACATCAGCTAACAGAATATCGCATAAATTGTCCAACTCACCAGGTATAGTAGGTCCGAGATGAGCGCGAAGATGCGAGTCCCTGAGTCCAGCCCTTCGAAGCTTAGCATTCGTGAGCAATACTCTGTAATTTCTTTGCTCCGGATCAGAATTCAAGAGTGTGAACAAACGAGCAACAAACTCCAGGCTGGCTTCCTCTAGTCTACGATACGCTGAAAAGAAAGAAACAAACGATAAGGATTAGACTGAAATTAAAGGAAAGTACCAAAGCTATACTAACCAAATTTCGTAAGAGAATTGGGGGGTAAGTAAGGTGAGCCGTTGGGGTTCCGCGTCTGCCAGTCCCCCCCCCCGACATAGAACCAGCGGTACTCCCAGTCATGAAGAGAGTCGGGGAGCCCGGTCACGAGGTTCTTAAAGGAACCAGACCGAGCCGAGCTGTAGTAAAAACCCGAGTTAGCTCCACCCGCGGCTTTAAAGTGATAAAGCCATCGGAGCTCTTCGAAAGTGGGGGCTAGCCAGTTGTTGAGGCAAAAAAGAACAAACAGGCCCAAAATTCGAGCCACGGCCAAAGGATGGAGTTGAAAAATGGGCATTCCTAAATCGTTTAAGATGTCCGTTAGGAGCCGGGGAAGCGGAAAAGAGATGCTGAAACGCAAACTGTCTTAAAACATGGTGGTGCACGAGACGAGCGGGCAGTGAATCTGCTCGGCATCATAGGGAAGGTAGAGTTGAACCGACCCGGGCACTCCGTACTCATTTCGATACCTGACCAAGTTGTCATCGACCAGTTCACTTTGCTCAACGGCTATCTTGAGCATCCGGTCATCCCACTCGCGGGGGGGAGGCCTCTTCCAATGACCAACCGGGGTGTGCTCACAGTCTCGGGAGACGCCGACCTCGCCACAACCTTAGGTTTCCGAGGTTTCTTGGCCCCGGGTAGTCGTTGGGTGTCATCTTCGGATGGTCCAGAGAAGTCATCGAGGGGCTCCAAATTAGCCGGTCCAACTCCGAAATCTTCATTAACGGCACCAGTACGGTCTGGACTCAAACTCGGCATTCGAGCTGACACACCAACCATATCTCCGCTCGGACAGTTGCCCAGGCCGCACTGCGATTCGGGTAAAGGCCCACTCCCGGGCCCATAAGAACAACCCTGCCCGAACTGACCACCTGGTCCGAAGGATTGGGAATACCCGAACTGAGGATAATCACCAAAACCATCGTGTGAAAACTGTTCAAAGCCGAAGGGCCTCCCTTGACCAAAAACCTTCCCGGTGCCGAAACTGCCATATTGATCGAATCCCGCCCCAGGGAAAGGACCCGGGGGGAAGATGGGCTGTTCGCCGTCCTAACAGTCCCCCTCATACCCCTGGGAATTATCTGGGGAATAACCCGGGCTATAAGACATGAGAAGGTTAAAAAAAAAAAGAGATTACCTTCGGCAAGAAAAACCCGAACAAGACTCGGAGCAGGCGGAAAAGTATTGACCGAACTGAACACCACAATATAAGGACAAGGATCAAACTATCTTTAAGAAGAATATTAGATTTCCGAGAGGAGTAAAGGCTGAAGAAGAAAGGTCTTGTGAAAATGAAAGGAGCGGAAATGGAGTTTAAAGGTTCACGTAATAATAAAGGAAGATCCAATCATAAACCACAAGAGTCCAAAAAGCCTTCACATGTCACAAATAGCCAAAAGTACCAAAAGATAGAGGCGGGCCCCGGATGTCTCAAAGAGAGGCTGCAAAGGCTTCCCCTCTCGGGGAACGTGACGGTCAAACCGTCCCAAAAAACAAGGGTGACAAGACCAGACGACCATGCACGGGCTAACTCGGCTTCTGTGGATGACCAGAGTAGGATGAGCGCAGACCCGCCTACGCTTAAGCCGACTCCACGCTCAGGGGCTTGTTGATGGTCGGTGTTGCCCGAGGAGAACCCGAGCCGAAGAATGTGAAGTCGGTCAGGAAAACCGGCTGAGGATTGAAGGTACCGAACAGGGTTACCTCCGAGCTCAGGTGCAACCTGCCAAGCTGGAACACGGCCGAGCTGAACACGCAACACGCAGGACCTACCGAGGACGCCCGCGCGACGGCCGCTAGCCGAACTCGCAGTGTAATGCCGAGCTGAACGCACATCCTGCGAGATTTACCGAGAATGCCCATGCTGCCGGGTAGGAGCCCAAGTTTCCGAGCAGGGTAGCGCGATCTACGCAAGGCACACGCAGAGCAACCTCGCCCAGGGACGCCGATCAAAAGAAGCGCCGAGCTGACGGGCTCAGCCATCCTGCCGAGCAGGGACTTCTGCGAGGACGGCAGGTAATCCAGGCGAAAGCGTCGAACACTCCCACCTAGCGATGCCGACCAGGGGATATGCCGAGCTAACGGGCTTGGTTATCCTGCCGAGCAGAGTTTTCTCCGAGGGCGATAGATGATTCACACTAAATGCCGGCCTTCGCCGCCCGGGGGTGCCGAGCTGAAACGTGTTGAGATGCCGATCTCGGTTATGTGCCGAGTAGGACAACGCGGCCCTTGAGCCATAAGCGTACGCCAAGAGTCCTCGCCTAGAGATGCCGACCAGGGAGTGTGCCAAGCTGATGGGCTCGGCCATCCTGTCAATCAAGGTCTTGTCCGATAACGTCAGGTGATCCGAATTATGCACCAAGTATATCCACCCGATGATGCCGAACAGAGAAATGTTAGACAGTTTTGAGTTTGGTCGAGGGGTGCACTGTCCTTCAACTAGTCGACGATCCGAGTAAAGCCGAGCTGGAATATTAGACTGACGACTTCGGACCCATTCGATATTTAATTGGTTGAGATCGGATTAAGTCGGCGGAAAATGTCTGAGGTCAGCATTGAGGCTGTGGATATGAGAGCAAATATCTTGGAGGACCAATAGGAGAGTGACAGGTGTCCAATTAGGGTTTCAATGGAAAACTATAAGTAGCCTCTCCAAGAGAGAGAGAAGGATCCCCAATTTTTAGAGAGAGAAAGCTTGTATTTCAAGGTGAAGTACCTGTAAAAAGGGTTCGGCTAAGGCCGATCCAAACTAATTTTGAGGAATAAAAGTTAAGCACTTTTTCCCACCCATTTCTGCTATCTGATCGCAGTTCTTCTTACTATTTTTGGTTTTGTATTGGTTGTGTTACTCTTAACATAAGCACCGGGTAATACTTTTACAACTCTCACCATTCAGGGATGCGGAATCTCTATCAAAACTCAAAATTTCTCCGGGTTTACCTCAATGCCTATTTCCATTACCATGTACCCAAAAAAATTTCCCTAATCGGCCCCTAAAAGCACACTTCTTTGGATTAAATCTCATCCCATACTGCCTTAATATAATAAAGACCTTCTTCAGATCTTTCATGTGCGACTCTAATTTCTTGCTCTTCACCAGCACATCATCCACATAGACCTCCATGATTGATCCCAACAAGTCTTTAAACATCTTTTCCACTAACCTCTGGTAGGTCGTCCTTGCATTTTTAAACCCAAATGGTATGGAAACAAAATAATGCGTACCCGTCGAGGTGATAAAGGTCACCTTAGTTTAATATTCCATACCCCTGAGATGCATCTATCATACTCAGTAGCTCGCATTCCGAAGTTGAGTCCACCATCTTGTCAATGCGTGGCAGCGGGTAATGATCTTTTGGACAAGACTTGTTCATTTCGCGAAAGTCAACACACATCCTCACTTACTCCCTGGATTTTGCACCATAACTATGTTGGATAAATATTATGGGAATTGGATCTCCCGGATATGTTCTACTTTCTATAGTTATATACCTTCTCCTCCCCTTATCCAACTCTGCCCCAAAATGCCTCATTTTCCATCGCACAGGTCTTGCATCCGGATTTACGTTTATGCGATGTTGTGCTACCTTGGGAGCTACCCCTGGTAGTTCACCATATCCAAAGGCAAATATATCTCGAAACTCCTTTAACAAAGCAACAAGCTCCATCTTTATGTCCTCCAACAACTGGCTACCTATCCTTGTTACATACCCCTGCCTGCCATCATCTAGCTCAATCTCCATAAGTTTTTCACGAGGTCATACTAATCTCTCATCCTCTCTTAATTTCTTAGCGATAAGTATCTCTTCTAGTATATTGATGCTTCGTTCCTACTTTCCTTCACTCATCCCCTTCCATACAGTCATATGATAGCATGATCGAGCGACCTGCTGCTCTCATATCACCTCGCTAACCCTATCTCCCACTGGATACTTCACACTCACGTGGTGGGTAGAAGTGACTGTCTGAAACTCATTGAGGGAAGATCGCCCTAATGTAATGTTATAAGCCGAGTTATCCTTGATTATCAAGAATTTTATTTTTTTCTCTACTCACAGGTTACCACTACCCCATGCAACCGAAAGTACTACCTCCCCTTTTGTAATGACCTATGGGTTTTTGTATATGTTTTATTTTTACCACTAGATTCATCTGCTCCAAGCACTTCTGATAAAGGATATTGACTAAGCTTCCATTATCCATGAACACCCCTCCCACATCCAACCACCTCTGACCAAATCACTAATGCATCATTATGTTCAACCTGCAAGCCTCGTCGTTCTCCTGGGTTGAAGGAAATAACTGGCGCTGCCAGTGGGGGTTACCTATTAATGGTTGCGACCTTAATTGGTCTTGGATGAGCTACCTTCACATGTCATTTTCTCGCATTCTGATCTTCTTTACCCATCTTGCCTTGGTTGCCCATTTACCCGTGCCTGCGGGGGACCTCCTTGTGTGGGTCCCAGTAAAGCTTGCATTTGGTCACGTGGTGCTCTATCCTTGTACAAAACTTCTTTTAGGTGCCCTGCCTTGATTAACCTTTCTATCTCCTCCTTCAAATGCTGGCACCTCTCCGTAGAATGTCCATATTTAATGTGAAACTTGCAAAGAATTGAGATTTTAGGTTAGTGGGTATCCTAGTATAGTCTCCCGGCCACCTGATGGCATTGGGCACCTGGCTCTCCATTATCGTGAACACCCTGGATCTCGGCATCGCTAAGGCTGTAAAGTCCGCTTCCTCCTTCCAAACCCTTCCTTCACCTCTCAAAATCCCCCTTCCATCTACTCCTGGGTCAATGAGTGCCCATACAGGTCGCCACATCTCTCTTCTAGGTTCTGACCTCTTAGTTGTTGTTCTCTTTGAATCTCCGACCTCCCTTCCAAAACGTATCATGTCTTCCTAACCTGCTTCCTCTACATGGATATATATCACGCATCTATTCAAAAACCCTCAAAAGTGTGTGCAGGTTGCTTGCCTAATGAGGTCCTCAAGCCTCCCATTCTCAATCCCTGATTCGGAGCTCCCGCCTTCATATCGTACGTGGAAGCAGGTACCTCTAGATTAACTCTAGTAAATCTAGACACATAATTCTTCAAGGTCTATCCAGGTTGCTGCACCATTGAGAAGAGAGATTGTGCCGTTTTAGTATGCAATTTTGTGCTAGCAGAGTGCTTTAAGAAGGCAACCTTTAAGACTTGAAAGCTGTTAATTCTCCACGGATTCAGCAGATGAAGCCAATCTTGTGATTACCCCCTCAAAGTAGATAGGAATGTATTACATTACTCTACACCCGTGTACTACAGTAAGACCGCCTCATTCTCAAAACTTTGCACATGCCCTGTGGGGTCCGACAATCCCTCATAGTAAAAATCCAAACCCTTATATATCCTTGGGGTAAGGTTGCCCTTAGTATTCCCTCCGAAAATAGACGACCTATTGACTTCTGCCCACCTGTCCTCGTGACTTGCCTTTGGAGTGATCGTACTGCTTCCAGCATATCCCTCATCATACGAGGCGTCGGCAGTACCTCTTCCTCTTCTTTCAACTCTCGCCATGTGTTATTCTGATAAGGCCTCCTTCGCGTCCTGTTGCCTAAGAATTTTATATCATCCTCTTTCTCATCTTACTAAGACGATAAGTATCTCATCTGAGATTGCTTCCTCTTTGTAATTTGGATCAACTTGGGATCCAGAATCCATGGATCCTTCTCTCTACTTTTCTTTTGAGCTAGAGTAAGTGGTTTTGGCCTATATTCCTCCCCCTTCTTCCCAACAACCTTCTCATCACTCACTACTGCAGAACAGTGTTTTTACGGCGGTTTTTTAGGACATTTAACGGTTGTTTTTGAACCGCCGTTATATCGACCGCCGTTAAAATTTACGGCGGTTCCAAAAAACCTCCGTAAAAAAGCAGGATTTAACGGAAGTTTTTTAAAGCATTAACGGCGGTTCTATAATCGCCGTAATATGGACACTTTTTACGGCGATTTTTGAAACGCCGTCTAAATTATAACTTTTAATGGAGGTTCTTGAAAAATACTTTCTAGAAAGTCTGTTTTCCAGAACTGACATTTTACGGCGGTTCTTGAAAATACCTTCTAGAAAGTAGTAGGAAAATAAAAAAAAATTTAAATCAGATGCACCAATTTTTAGAGATTCATTATTTTTATCACTTTACTCATAAATGCTCATCACTCAACTGTTAAATAATTTAAATTACAACCAACACAAGAAGTTATCACTTAAAAATTATCTATTGATGATATTTTAGTACTTGATAGTAGCGATAATGTCAAGCTGGGCGCCAAGCTTCTCCTTGGCAACCTTCTTTGCTTTAACTCTCAGTTTCGTCAACCTCCCCGTGGGCCCGACGGCCGAGAGGCAGCCTTCAAATACCATAATCCATACTCAGTTCTATTAACAAAAGACCAACCATGTAAAACAAAAGGACTACGAAAATACCCAAGAATCAGTTCAAATATTCAAAAATGTTGAAATGATCAACTTTTTCAGTTCTAATTAATCAACTTTTATCATTATTTTGTACATAACCATGTCACCAAATAAACAGGTCCATAAGAACAACACTTATGAGTATTATTATTAATCTGGCCAAGACACATATAAGGCACCTCATACTCATCAGTTGATCCAGGCCTTTTAAYATTGCACTTCCTATCATACCTGCAACCATATTGCAATAATTAGCTAGCAACTAACACAGTTAACAACATAAATTAAATTAAAGACCCTGATTACACAATGGTATGACTGAGAGCAAATAACTAAGTTGAACACATGAGATATGCAGATACAGGACAGCTAGATACAAACAAATACATAAGGAAAGTAATATCTAATGAAGGTAACAATTCTACATGCTTTCCATATGACAGCAGACTTGTGTTAATTTTAATATGTAAATGAAGTTAAAAACCTTAAACTAAGTTTAATTACAAAAAAATACCCTAGAGGCTGAAACTTCTTACAGAAGAACCCATTTTTATATTTTTACTATTTGTTTCTATTTGTAATACCTTAAGTGGGCATTTGTAATTTTGAAAAATAGTTTAATTCTTTAGTAATTAAGCTGCAAAACCTCAAAGGGAAGTTTCTGTAATTTAACCGTTAGGACAATCATGCACCACTTCAATTACATCCAATTAGCATGCCTTTGGATTTTGAGACAACATCCATCGACAATTCATTTTGTGAATTCAATTCGGAAAAGACTTTAATTCTCTAGAAGAACACGCCTCATGATTTCAACTCTATTTGGAATCTTATACCGATACAAAGAAAAAGAAAACTTGGCATAGTTTACTTACACTTATTTGAGCTTCAGAATTTTGTTCAGCTTGAATATGTTTTTAAGGACCTCTTCTTCCAGCTGCGCATGATAATCTGCTGTTGATCCCCTTCACATGGTTATGCTAGAATGCAATACGTTCGAGCTCGCTGCCACTATCGATCTGCTCGAACACTAATACGACGGCGGCACCGGCGGGTGGCATCTGGAGAGCATCACTCTCAATGATGTGAATTGGGGTTTGAAACGTTGAGAATGAAGGGGGCTAGGGTTTAATTTGGAGAGCATCTCGAGAGCCCATCTTAAATATGTGAGGGTTCTGAAGAAGGGGGCTAGGGTTTAATAGTTATTATTTTTCCAGTTGTCGGGCCACCACCATTGATGAGTCGAAGAAGGTGGAGAGGAGTCGACGTTGTCCATTTTTGAAAATTCGAAAGAAAATGGAGACGGGTGAATTCAGAAGAAAATAGAGATGGGACAGAGATCCTATATTTCTCATGTTTATTAGAAATTACTGATTGACACCAACAGTTTATAACTTAATCAATTTAGCCCCCAGCTCACATTTTGCGGCAGTTTTAAATAAACCGACATAAAATGTGTTAGTTTTTACGACAGTTTTTAAAGAACCGACATAAAATGTAGGATTCTACGGCGGTTTTGAAAAAACCGCCGTTAAATTATGGATTTAACGGCGGTTTTTGTAGAACCCCCATGGATGAGGCGCCTTTGTTTGTCTATTCTGCAGTAGTGACTGTCATCCTCTCCTGCCATAATTTCTTTTTAGTTTACCCGCAAGCACAACGTTCATTAATTTTTGGAGAAGGCCTTTATTGATGTGAAAAGTCCTTCCTTTTAGTAGCTCATCCCACTCCTTGGTCCCAATATTGAGCTTACTTTGTCTAATTATCTCCGGAGAATTATTCTTATTTCCCTTTTTTCGAGCGCCCAAGTTTCTCCTTTTGTGGTGGTGGTATTTCCATGGTCGCTTGCTCCTTCACCTTTCCCTGTGGTGTTTGATCTCCTTCGCCTTGAATCTCCTTGTCCATATTCTTAGTTTTGCCCGTATCTAAGCTGAAGTTCAAAGTTTGAGTTATGATATTTATTCCTTTGATGTTTACTTTGTTAAATTATAAAGTCTTTCGTTTAAGGACTCGATATTCCTCGTATTCCCACCTAAGATTACCAAAAAATTAAGACTTTTCTAAGCAGAGGGAGGAGAGAGAGAGAGAGAGAGAGAGTATGAGCTCATGTATAAAAGAGCTTACACACAAATATCCATGTACTCATCCAGTGTTATTATAAATTTAAAGATGCACGAAATTAAAGAGTATCTCTCAATGATGAGACCAAATAGATTATTTCACCAAGAATGAGGTTGCTGACCTTCAAATCGCTCCTACCGACTTGATTGACCTACAAAACAAATCCCAAGATGGATAGCACCATCGTAGGCCCTCCAATTCTAAAGTCAGTCCTTTTTTGTAATAATAAAACGAGAGCTCAATGTAGGATTAAAGAATCAACTTAGAAAAGAAGTGGACGTATGTCCTTTTTATATAGACAATATATATTTTCCCAATCTAGGATTCTCGTCTCATATTCATACCACAATGTCATAATTAAGCACCGACATAGAGTTAGAATTTCTTCTACATGCTAAGTTACCATAAATATTAGAGCTCTTGCATTTTGTTAAGTTACTAATGACCATGGGCCAATAACCATATCATATCCTTAATTCGCCGGGGCCCCATACCATACCATCCATATCCGCCCATCAGGGCCCTTATCCTTTAAACCATAAAGCCTAGCTCTTCATTCCGACCTATTACAAATATATTATTTTAATCTATAAGAGCCCGCTAGTTCCACAGAAGAGGTCACTTTATAGACCAAAGTCTACGTGCATGCTGACCTAAATATTTGATGTCGTATCACTCAAAACTATAGGTAAAATTTTTCCATGATACCCATGTTTAGTAGGATAAATGATGCAGTAATATTTACACATGGCCGATGTTATGCCGACTTAACAATTTCAAGAAAAAAAAAGATAAACATTTTTTTTTAAACCACGATCAAGATTCATTCTGGCGTATTATTATAGTTTTTCCTTGTTTCTTTCTGGGAAGGAAGTGGATATAAAAGTCCTGGGATACATTATATTCTTGGTGCATGCTCAAATCAATTTGCATGTGTTCTGAATGAAGTATAAATGTCCAAGAGACAATCAGATTTAAAGACATTATACTTGATCCAAATTATTATATATATCGTTATATATATATATGGCAATGCATTTATTGAATTATTGTTTTGATTATTTGTGATTATTCATATAAATGTTCCTGTAGAGTTAATGCTTTCATTGATATATGAGATATCAGTGATAGAACATTACTCTTAAAATATCCCCGACTAATGAAATATCAAGATTAGGATATTGATAATATAATCTATGTCGCCATGTGGTCTGCATCACATTCTTAGAGAATGCAGTTAGTCTCATGACTGCGAATAATAGTTATTCGTGATGTACATATGGATACTTTAGAGAGTATTGGTAAAACCCTACTGATAAGTTATTTATCGTATGTCCATAAACTTATCAGTGTATAAAGCGTGTGATAATCTTTTGACTTGAGGTCAACACACATCTTGTTTACTGAGTGATGTAATTTAACCATGACAATGCTTGCACTCCTTTTCAGGGTAGATATGGCTTGTGTTGGGTACATAATGATGTAAATGAAGGTGGTAGTAGAGCCAAGAAAGCATTCATTCCTCGATTGGAATTTCGAGAGAGATCATTCATAATCTCAATATTAGGTCGACTAAAGTCATTGGCCAATGCAAGAGACATATTCAATATAATAGTTGAGTATGGTCTGGTTGTCGACTAATATAGATGAGATAAATTGATTAAGCCATTGAGATACACAGTTGGATAAATCTTAAGTATAATCGAGTGATTCGCAATGAAAGGAATTTCACCAAAGCTTTGTATAAAGGTTATAGTTCGCTGAGTTCAAGTGAATGTTCTTTATATATTAAGTTCGTCCAACTAAGCTGTTTAGGAGTTTTGTTTAGATCATCATTGGATTGATGTCATATATAAAGGTCTATAAGGTCACACTATATGCGATTACTTTTCCGACTTAAGAGTGTATCAAGAAAGTATTAAATATTAAATTTAGAATTGTATTATTTAATTGTGAATAATTATGATGTTAATTTCTATTTGTTAGAAATTATTTAATTTAATTAAATTGGAGTTTGATTTAATTATCTATGTTATATTAATAAAGGTACTTGGGCCAAAACTGTTTTGGGCTCATGTCTTGGACAGACCAATCCTTTTTAGGATTATGGTTCTCTAATGTACCTAGTATAAATATAACATAAAGTCATAAGTTGACAAAATAGAAAGTTTGTACAAAACATCATAACAAATCCAGATTTTGAGATTGGGGAGTTCTTGAGCTTTCGTGAGATTTTCTAGCTTCCTTCACGATTATAATACACTGAAGTTGGATCTTGCAGTCAGAGAAATAATTGCGTAGATATCTTAGTGTTGAACTCGGATTTGGATTTACTGTAAGGCTTTCATGCTTTTCTCGTTAATTGTTAATTTATTGCATAAATATATTCGTTCACAGTATGGATCTGTTGGATCTAAAGAATTTCAAGATTTCTGCTGCACGAGCATGGTCTTCGTCTCTAAAAATTCCAACACTGAAAGGAGTGAAAGAAAAAGTAGAACAAAATTAACTAAATTTTTAATTCGCTCGTGAAGATCTATAACTGATGATGAAAAGTTCTTTGCTTGCAAAACCTCATATACATTCATTTTCTTAGATAACACAAAACATACAATTATTATAGCAGTATGAGTTCTTACACCAAATGTCTTTCCCCATAGGAAGTAATCTTTTTTTTTATTTATGTCTATGAGTGAAAATTCTTCATGTCCATTGATGTACACAAACCGTCTTAACAAAGCAAACCAAAGAAGAAAAAATATATTCATAACTATGGCAACCAAGTAATGAAAGAGGAACCCCATATAGAGAAATATTTTCTCTTCAAAAGAAGAAAAATAAAAGGCATGGAATAGAGAAATACGAAATCGATCAGATTCCCTTACCTATCATGTCAATTCAGTTTTTTATTATTTGGAGTTGATTTGATTTCCTTTTCTTTTCCCTCCTCTTTCTGATCTCTATCTCCCGACTTGCTCTCCCCCTCTCCGATATGCTTCTTTGATAAAGCTAGATATTTTGGTAATTTGGACTTTCATTCAGTCCCCTATCATCGTGTATCTTCATAATCTGGTTCCAAACTCTCAAACAAACTCCACACTTTTTTGGTGTCTGTTAGGACCCAGAAGATATTCGTGTTTAAAATTTTTAAAAGCGTCATACCCAATTTTATTTTACAATGGTTATTTACAAACACAAATTAAATTAAAGGAGAATGACTAAAAAATAAATATTAGAAAGTTTATTTTTGTTCATTAGATCTCGCATCTTATTTTTTTTTTATCACTAGTACGGTTTTCCCATCTTTTTTCCCCATTAACTTTTTTAACCCAAAATTTGGGCAATTTACCCTTATCTTTTTTATTTTCACCTCCAACAAAATCTCCATTTTCCACCACCCCAAGGAGCGGCCACCACAAGCTCGCCACCATCCCCATCCATCCCAAATTCCTTAGAGACAGCAAAATCATCATCAGGCATAAATTAAAGTGTGACCAGTCAAAACATCTCGATTCTCTCCATGATCAAGCCTGCGAGAACCCTAATTCYCCTATTGGTCGCGTTCTTTATCTCTTCC
>BMAC01000669.1:14723-25780 GCA_014905375.1 Phtheirospermum japonicum
TGATGAAAACATTTCAATTCTAATCATTACAAATCAATCTTCTTATGGAGCAGTTAAGGTGCGGCGGTTGACCAAGGATGATCGTGACCCCCGAACCTCACTAGCTTTGCTCGACATTATTCCTCCCCTTGTCACTTTCCTTAACGCCCAAGATCCCACATTTCAATCACAAATCGCCGCTCTTTATGCTCAACTCAACCTCACCATTACCAACAATGCGGCAGTTCAATTGATCTCTCTCTCTCTCTCTCTCTCTCTCTCTATGTATATATATATATATATATATATAGATAGATACACACACATATTCTAATAATAATGCATACACCAATTCCCATTTTCTATTGATTTAGTGTTTTGATATGTTTAGGGTTGGGTAACAATGAATTTGCTTTTTTCTAGATCATTGATTTCAATTTTTGGTTCTTCTTCGCCAGGAACAAAGTGGCCATTGTAAAAGGTGTTGTTCATAAAATGTTGAAGCTCATTCAATCCTGGGATGAGATGATATCCAAAGCGGTCATGTCCAATATTATAGGGCTAAGTGCTCTCGATTCTAATAAACCAATCATCAGCTCGTTTGGTGTCATCTTGTTTTTAGTGCAAACACTCAAAAATGTAAACATATATGGATTTGACAAACACAATTTGCCCGAGCATTGTACCACTTTCATCTCACATTCGAATGCCTCCCCCGGGATGGAAATGTATCTAATCCTACTTGTTAAGCGACAATATAAGTCACACCGATCTGATGGATTCAGGTCGCACGATCGAAGACCAAACTGGCAACCAAATATCTTCAGGTTGCATAAGTGCCGACCTGGCAGGTCTCATAAGTACTAACACGAGAGGTTGGCACAAGAGCTAGCTACAAATATTTGGAGCCTATGCCATATCGGATGATGTCAGCTCTATTCCAGTACAAACGTGCCAGCTACAGTTGTCAATGGTACTGTAGCATTATTTGTTGCACGATTATAGCTACCCGTTGTTAGATGTACTGTAGCATTTCTGAGCACAGGATCTAGGGCAACATTAGTCCGTCATGTTACTATATATAACCGCATATTTCATTGAGGTAATGTATGAAAAATATTTATAAAAAATACATAGTGAAATCTGTTCAGCTCGTATTTACTTGTATCAGTTCGCCTTTAGTTATATAAGCTCGCTATGAGCTTGCTACTTTTCTTTCATGGTATCAGATCAGGTTTGAGGGCCTGACTCTGGTTTTCCATTTCCAAAAATTTCTCATAATAGCTCTTCCTCCTTAGCCCAAACTTCTTCACCTCTACCTCCAATCGTTTATCCTCAAAGTTAGCTCATTTCAACCAAATTATATGAAAATAACTATTTGATCTAGAGACAATAAGCCTTGACGACCATCAAGGGTTATGGTCTTGAAGCATTCATCAAGAAAGGACCTAAATCTCTACCACAGTTTGTACTTGATGAAGGATAAAATCAGATAAACCCCCTCTTTTCTACTTGGGAAGGCAAAATCAGATCTTTAGCCTCATGGTTATTGTCCTCCTTAAGTGAAAGCATTCTTGTTTTAACTATTGGTTTCAATACATCTGAAGGAATATGGTATGCTTTTGAGAACAACTTTGTCACGCAATCTCAAGCCAAGATAATGCAGTGTAGGATAATGTTACAGTCCTTGTGAAAGAATGCCTTGTTAATGAAAAAGTATTTGGGAAAGATGATGTCTTGCTATGATGTTTTGGCTTCTGCAGGGAACAAGTTATTTGAACAAGATCATATCTTACACACTAGCTGAGCTGCATGCCCTTTTGCTCAGCTATGAAGCTACATTAGAGACCAACAACAACAACAAAATTTCATACGTTAATACAGAAGGATCTCAGCCCTCAGATCAACGCAGCGAAAGTCAACAATAACTACCAACAAGGTAGAGGAAGCTCAAGAGTTTGTGGAGGAGGTAGGAACATCTTCAGAGGAGGCAAACACCAAAGAGGTCGCGGAGGAAGATCAAGTGGAGGAGACAGAGTTGTTTGTCAGATCTGCTAATCTCTAGACACACAGCAGACAAATGCTGGTATAAAAATGACAACTCTTACAACAGCACCCAATCCAACAAGCAGTCAGTCCGAAATCCTTTGCTCAACATGACACACTTTGGTAATGGTGGAAGCATGAGCTCGCATTCAGACTATTACTCAGATACTCTTTGGTTTCCCCACTCTGGAGCAATTTCCCATGTGACCAATGACCTCTCGAATTTGAATATGCCTCGAAATATGCTGGAGGGAACTTGCTCCAAATGGGAAATGGAACTGGAGTGAACATTAATCATATTGGTAACTCTTTTCTCAAATCTCCGTGATCGAAGAACTCATATCATTCTAGTTTTAGAAATATTCTCCGCAATAGTACGGAGTCAATTGTAGCGGTAAGTTTTCCCGAGTCATGTCTCTCGTGGATAGGTATGATCGGCGGTCGGTGTTTTTACTTAATCTTTTGTTAATCTTAATTAAACTTGTCTAATCTAAGAAAGCAATAAGTCATTGGTTTGAGTTGAGTTTTTAGTGATAATACTTGAATTAAAATGAAAACTTTGAAATTACTAATTAAGACTAAGATTAAGAAAGTTAAAATATTGCTTGAAAGTAACTAATTTTAGTGAAAGTAATTAAGCCCTAATTAAAAGCCTTAAATAAATTAAAAACTTACTAAACGAAAGAAAGATTGTAAATAAAAGAGAAATTGGAGGGAAAAAAAAAGCTTTAAAACTTAAAGGAGTCAAAGGGCATTAAATGAGTAGAAGTCAAATAATTTAAAAGGGAAAGTTCCATATAGCTTTCAAGAACAAATGCTTGCTTGAACAAATTGGGTAAAAAGCTTCATAACATGCTACAATGGAGTTTTATGCAAGAAGAAATTTAGGAAAAACTAGAAGATGGTAGTGAGAATTGAAAATGCAAAGGAAAACAACATGAAATACAAATCAACAAACCAACTCAAAAGCAAATGAAACGAAACAAACACGACACAACATAAAAGAGAAAGATTACTACCAATCTTGCATTCAACACAAAAGCCTCAAGTTTGCTACAATCTTCAAAGGATAAATCAAATCATTGAAATAACAAAATTCACAAATGAGGATATGTCACCTTCTCCCACACTTGCTAAGAACAACCAACTAAAACTAACTAAACTATACTAAACTAAACTAAAGATTAAATCTGGGGTTTGAAAAGTTAGAGAAATGGAATAGTGAAAGTTGGCATGGAGGATATTGAACAAGTACAAAAACCACCAAGGAAGGATAAGGTTTGGTGGAGAGAGGGCTGGGATATATATACATGGAAGCAGGGGCAAAATCATCAAAATGGGTCAAAACTATAAAATTTCCTATGTCGTAGTCAATCGACTGACTTCCAGTCGATCGATAGGTAGTCGATCGACTGGCAGTCGATCGATGAAAACCCTGTCGATCGACTGCTTCATCCTCCGACAAAACTTACTGCCGAGCAGTCGATTGATTGGCATGGCTGCTCCTGGCTCGGTTTTCTCGTTTTTTGCTCCATCCGTCCGCCATTTTTCGTTCCTTGCATGCGCTATGTTCCCTTACTTGTCTTCTCTTTTTCATTCCATAGCGAGTCGAATGGAATGCCCCAAACGTGCGCGGGTCCCGCTTGGTCATTCTACGGCCGAATATATCTAAACGAGTGAAACACTACGAAAACATAATAAAAACCACGCAAATACAAAAAAAAACTAAAACTAACAAAATAGACCAATTCGATTCCTAATACCCGTAAAAGCAAGCGAAACACATGCAAACATGACACAAAAAGGTAAAAGAAACACATACAAAAACGTGCAAATCACTCTGCTCAGTTCTAGGACCTTTTTGCTCAAAAGTCTAATTCATGTTCCCTAAATCACTAAAAACTTATTAAGTGTCTCCAATTCTGCCCCTGATAAAAATGTCTTTTTGGAACCATTTCAACCTCCATAACACCAACCCGGCCACTTATCAACCTCCACCTGCATCACCTTACATCATGCGACCTGCTCAAACTTGTATTGTTTCTAGTTTTCAGAACAAAGAGCCTATTTCAGATCTATGGCATTTTAGATTAGGTCACTCTAGTCAAGATGTAATAGATAAGGCATTAAAAAGCTATAACATTCTATATAACAGCAGTAATAAAAGTTTATCAATATGTCCCTCTTGTATGTTAGCAAAGATTCACAAACTTCCTTTTCCAATCTCTCAATTTACTAGCTCCCAACCTCTTGAACTCATTCACTCCGACCTCTAGGGACCAGCACCCATCAAGTCATCAAATGGTTTTGTTTACTATGTTAACTTCATTAATCATTTAAGTAGATATACATGGATTTATCTCCTAAAGTCTAAATTGGAAGTTTCAAATGCTTTGTTCATTTTAAAAACTTTGTCGAAAATTAACTAAACTGCAAGATCAAAAACTTAAATTAGATTGTGGCACTGAGTATAAACCACCTGCTCAGGCTTTTCAAGATCATGATATAAATCATATGATATCTTGTCCTTATACACCAGAATAGAATTGTAACACCCATGCATCAAATACATATTTTCATTTATTTTTAATTCATCATTGTGCATCAAAAATATAATTCTAGTCCAAAGCTCGTCACCATAAATGAATTTCTAATATCACAAATCTCCAACACCAAACGAACTCACGATGATTCTCGGCTGAAACCCAAATCGGACCCTTGTCCAAACCCAAACAACCACCACAACCACATCACCCCTCACCACCAGATCACCACCATATCCACGCCTGCCGCCAGTCGATCGGCCAAGTCAGGCCAAGCCATCGTTTCTCAAACCACAACCTAACTTTGATGAAACGAATTGCCACCATCCAGACCCACGTCGAACCGCAGCCGATCTAGAAACCACCCGACCAAATCACCACACCAGCGGCCCACGATTGGGAGAAAGAAAGAAAGGGGAAAACGGGACTGAAGAGTAAAAAAGGGTTGGGTTCTGTCCTTTTATACCAGCCCACTTTTCCAGAATTCCAGATTAACCCCAAAAGACTAGCCCCCTTCGATTTAAAACCCCCAGCCTTTGTCACCCTTGCAGTTTAACCCCCAGCTTGCCAAAAACCTCAATCCAGTCCCTAAATATTTTATAAAACTGCATTCCAGCCCAGTCTTGTTTATTTTAATTATATAATTACGTTATTATGAATTTTAAATATGAAATATACTAATTAAATATATTTTCTAATTGTTTAGGTGAAGAGCATTACGGGACTTAGGATTCAACAAGTGCATTTCACTCGAATTTACCACGACATTATTTATGAGGTAGGGACCACTGACATATTTTATGCTAAATTTTGTTTTTCAATATCGTGCAATGTGTATCATGTAATATTTAGTACGAATTATTTCTAAAACCGAATTACATAGCCAAGGGTCATTCCCAATGTGCGATCCACGAATTAAAACCGATAGCCATATAAGTTATTATCGCCTTTTAGCTGCAGTCAAAGTAATTTCTAAAACCAATCATGAATTAGAACCGGTGGCCACAAAAGTTGTCATCGCATTTCTAGCTGCACAGTCAAAGTCGACGTTCTTCTAAAATCCATGAATTAGAACCGGTACCCGTAAAAGTTTTTATCGTGTTTCTAGCTGCAGTTAATGTCTATGTTTTATCAACATGCTATTCTACGGATTATATGGTTCAATATGTTATTTTTGAGTTCTATGATTTAGTTGAAATATGTCTGTGTAACTATTGAGTACATTGAGCTCATCCCAAATTAACAACGTGTTTTTCAGGTACAAATGAAGATATCGAATGAAAGGAATACGAGGAAGGGAATGAAAATTTATAGATGTCATCTTATGTTTTAAATAAAAGCCAATCTAGATGCAAATGGTTCTTAAGTTATGAGTTCCCAACTGATGAAAATATGACCTTATCATTATTTATTTTCCACCTCATAAATTTGCTTGTTTGAAATTATGAAACCTTTTTATTATTATGATCTTGAAATTTGACTTTTCTTGTGACGTCGAGATTTATTCAATAAATTATTTAAAATATATACCTATTTCAAACTAGCAAAATCGGGACGTTACAAAGGTGGTATCAGAGCCAAGGTTTTGAGTGGTTCCGTAGACTCGACTCGTTTATAAAAATCAAAAAGTTTCTAAAATAAATATTTAAATTACTTAAATATTTTTCATTCCTCCTCGTTGAACATTCGTCCATATCCTCAAGGTACAAAAGTTCATTTCAAATGTTTAATTATTTATTTAAATTCACGATTGCATTGTATTGGTTGGTTGTTGATACTTTTTGGTCTGATTGAACTCCAAGGCATGGAGGCTTTCATTAATTATGGTTTTACGGAGGTCAACACGGTGGGGTCATACTTGTTGACCAAGCACCGTTTGTGGCTCTTGGCCAAAGAGGATGGGAGTGCCACTACTGGTCTCGAAGCAGCTCTTCACACGGTGGAGCGACTACCGATACAATGGAGACTTCGAGGGGACTATTTACGCGCTAGACTCGTGAGGATTCAGTCACTCGGTCCTCATATTGTAGTTGATTATGAGAGGTTTATCGCCCACTTGGTGGGTGAGTGGCTGTCTACTTTTCCAATGGAGGAGGTGCCCAAGGAGACAAAACCCACGAAGGAAGTAGTTGAAGGGCCAAAGGAGGAAGCCCCGACGGTTGTCAAAGAAGAAGAAGAGGACGATCCTGAAGAAGAAGAAGCCAAAGAAGAAATTCCCAAAGAAAACCGCGAAGAGGTTTCTAATGGGAAGGAGAAAGGGCAGTACGAAGTGGCGTGTTACAAGTGTTACACTCTAGGGCATACCGCTTCTTAATGTACTAGACGTAAGCCACCTAGAGACGACCCCTCAAACGAAGGACGCTCTTCGAGGAAGAGAAAGGCGATTGTCATTATAGATTTATGGCCTTTTACTTTGTTTACGTTTGACTTTGAGTATCTTACTTTTCCTCGTACGTTGTTTTTTTGCTTTGGACTCTGTTTTGGACTTTGTTTTAGTTTTGGTTTTGATTTCTACTTTCGTTTGGTTTGTACGAAAAAGGATATTGCTATTATTGAAGGAATGGTCGATGTTCTTCTATTTTTCGTATGAGTTCTAGTTTTGTGTGGTGGTTACAAGTTACAAATCTTACGACGTATATTAAGAGTTATACCTCGTAATTAATCAAGTAAACATTTTCATGGCATTAGGATATGGCGTCAAATCGAGGAAGAAGAAGAGGGAACAGGGTTAATGAAGAAAACCCACCTCACTTCGACCAAACGATCGTCGAAGTTATGGACACGGTTTTCACCAACTTTTTCCAATGCCTTCAAGATAATGGTTTTTGGAATGGAGGAAATAACTTGAGAGCGGTGGAGCATTTCCGCCTTTACCGACCACCAACCTTCAATGGAAGAGATGAACCTGATGTAGTGGAAGACTGGTTTCGGTCGTTCGAAAGAGTCTTTTAAATGATAGCATGTGACGACGTGCAGAAGGTCACGTGCGCTAATTTTCAGCTAACCGAAGATGCTGACCATTGGTGGGAAGGTTATTGGAGAACCTGTTCAGAGGCAGAGCGAGACGCCTTCACTTGGAACAAATTTAAGACGGTGGTCATGGAAAAGTGTTTCCCGCGCTCGTATCATGATCAGAAGGAGACCGAATTCCTGAGTCTCAGACAAGGGAACATGACGGTCACTGAATACGAAAGGAAGTTTAACTAGTTGAGCAATTTTGCTACACACCTAGTGGAAACCGATTTAAAGAAATCGTTAAGGTTCAAACGAGGCTTGAGGTCCCAACTAGCTGGTATCTTATCAGCACAATGTGACCTTCCCTACTCGGATATGGTTAAAAGATCCCACGACGTGGAGTCTAGTATTGGAATGGATGAGGTGAAGCCTAAACCCACAACATCGGTGGACAGGAGGAAGTAGGTAGGAGGAAGTTCCAACCAAGGAAAACAACAGAAGACGGGTGACGAGAAACCCATGTGCCACAATTTTGGTAGAAATCACTGTGGAGCATGCTTTCTAAGTCATGGAAAGTGTTTTCGCTGCAATCAGAGTGGGCATACGATGCCTTTCTTCACCGTGTTCGGTCAAAGACAACAAGGTGGTGGAGTGCCAAGGCCAGGACCGGCTACTGGAGGAAATGCTCGAATGTATGCCATGGCACGCAATGAGGCTGAAGAGAACCCTGGAGTTATAACGGGTATGTTTACAGTCTCAGGAATTCCTGCTTTTGTGCTTTTTGATGCCTTTAAGTAAAAGTGTGATGATCCAGGAAATCCGGAGGGTGCTTCACACTCTTTTGTTTAGAAGAAATTTCATACTTTAACTGAAGTTAAGAGCACTAGAGTAGAKGAACCCTTAGAAGTTGGGTTACCATCCGGAGACGTGATGGTCACGAACTTGATGGATAAGGGAGTAAAGATTGATGTAGGAGGAAAGAATCTCGAGGCTGACTTGTATGTGATCGAAATGAGAGATTTCAACTTGATACTAGGGATGAACTGGCTCACGAAGTATCAAGCGAAGATATAATGTCGCGAAAGAGAAATAAATTTCAAACTCCCTGAAGGTGGAGATATCAAGTTCTACAGAGCGAAGACCAAGACGGTGCCGCAAGTGATAACAGTAATGAAGGCCATGAAGTTGTTGAAGAAAGAGAGATTCCAAGGTTTACTGGTGAATTATGTGAGTGAACCAGCGGTCGAGATGACACCGCACGAAGTGCCCATCGTTCGATATTTTAAGGACGTCTTCCCGGAAGAGTTACAAGGATTACCGCCCAGTCGTCAAGTCGAGTTCACAATTGATTTGACACCAGGAGCAGCGCCTATCTCAAAGGCACCTTACAGGATGGAACCAAAGGAACTTCAAGAACCAAAGGCTCAAATCCAAGAGTTGTTAGATTTAGGTTTTGTCCGACCGAGTGTTTCACCATGGGGAGCACCGGTCCTCTTTGTTAAGAAGAAAGATGGGTCAATGAGAATTTGTATCGATTATAGAGAACTTAATCGACTCTCGATAAAGAACAAGTACTCGTTACCTCGAATCGAAGACTTGTTCGATCAATTGAAAGGAGCAAGTGTCTTCTTTAAGATAGATTTAAGGTCGGGGTATGATTCGTACATTTTTGTTACGAATTTGTACATAATCGAGTCTTGTTTTAGTCTTTTTATTATCTTTTTCGAGTTAAGACTAGGATGAATTGCATCGTTTTGCACCTTTTGTCTCCTTACTTAATTTTCCGACTTGTTGATCGCTAATCGGTCCAAATGAGGGTAATTTTGTGTTTTTCTCATACAGCTAGAGCATCCAGTGGATCCAAGGCACAAAGATAGAAGAAGCGATGCTCAAAAGTAGCCCATAAGGACAATCACCAATCGGACAGTGTATGTCTCCGATTGGACTAATTGATGACGAGCACACCGGCCGAATGAACTGGCGCACCGATCGAAGCAGCGGACAGTGGCCTTTGTCCGATCGGACAATACCTTTGTGCGATCGGACAAGTACGTTACGCATGCAGATTTTTGGAAATTTTCAGTTACGAAACGGCTGAAGACTGTTTAAAAATGGAAGAAAGGCTAGGGTTTCGAGATTATTCAGTCTTGGAGACCCTTTGGAGGCTGGAAGAAGGTTAGAGAACAAAAAAACACCCAAAGGTTGAGAGATTTGACACATCTCTCATACCTCTAGCATAAAACCGTTCGATACCGTATCAAGATACGTCTCACAGCTTCCGACGTTCAATGCGAGGATTCTGGGTTCGTGATAAGCCTTGTGATTCTACGTGCACTCGTTCATCATCTTCAAGCGTTGAAAATAGTTCAACGATTAGTAATTTCTAAACTCGTAGCTTTGACGTTTTCTTAGTATTTTGATTTCAGATTTGTTTTGAATAGTTGGAGAATATGTTAGATAATATTTCGTTGATCGTTAGTTAAGGTGTTGGTGTTTGGAATTGATACTATTATGTTTTGAATTGTTGATGATAGAATGAACAATTGCTTTGGATATTTTATTGATATTTTTTGAAGTACTGGAGATTAGATTTCATGTTATTGTGTTTTGAAATATTGCTATTCGTTAGTATTATTGGGTTGTCTAATGTGTTCAAACAATAGGGTGTTATAGTTGATGCATTATTCGTCTAAAGCATGTTCATGATCGTTGGTACAAATAGGAAAAGCTCTTGTTTGATTCACACCTTTTTCTATTCCCATCCCTTGTCGAGAGGTTGACACCCAAAGAAGTTTTCGTTATTATTTTAAGTTATTGTAATTGAATCCTTTCCAAAACCCCATTTGACCATGTGTTTAGATAAACTTGTGATATTAGTATAATAAGCATCGTTAAATCCGATTCCCATTCCTCGAGATATCAATCCGATTTAACTCACCAGTCTATAAGTGACCCCGTTCTCTTGCGGGCGAACTAAAAATCCTTTTCAAATGTAGACGTGTGCTGGTTAACTGGTAATTAATTTTGAAAGGAACACGAAAGTTCGGCTCAAAATTTGGCACCGTTGTCGGGGAATGGCAAAGGTGTTAATGATGTTTATTTGTTTTATTGCTTATGTGTCGTTAGTTGTATAATGTTTATGGTTTTCCACTCGATGCGGTTATTGTTTGTTGTTGATGCAAGGTCGACGATGCCTTAGAGGAGAATTGACCCCATTCATCAATAGTATCTGATTTGCATCTTTTTGTACATATTTTCCTTTTCGTTTTTGTTTCACGTTGCGTGTTTTTCGCTTGCTTTTTGTTTAATTAGGAGTCAGGTTGGCCGTTTTTCGTATTTCTAGATTTTCTTAGCTTTTGTACATTTTTTCTTATTTATTTTCATAGTTTTTCACGTTTCCGTTTTTCTTGGCCGTAGGACGTCCAAGCGGGGCCCACGCTCGTTGGGATCGTTGATACTCGACTCGGGATTGGACAGACAAAGCAAGGAAGCGCAACGGACGAGGTTCGATAAGCCGGCGGACGCGAAAAGAAC
>BMAC01000669.1:30770-45285 GCA_014905375.1 Phtheirospermum japonicum
GGGGCTCGTGTCGTCGTTGTCGTGCCAAGTTCGTGGCGGGAATCGAGGTAAGCAACAAAATATCTACAAGGTTAGGCAAGGTGGACAAACGTGCACAAAAACGAACTATGTACCAAAACGAAATTATTTTTGATTTTTTTTTTTGAATTTTTCAATTTGTTTGTGTTTTTAAATCTCAAGTTTCAAATTTAAACCTTAGCTATAAAACCGAACAATGATTATCGCTTTCTTAAGGATAAATTAGTTTTAGAAAAAAAAACCGACGATAAGAACGATAAAGAAAGCCGATAGCCGATCACATCCATCCTCGAGAGACACGACTCGGGACAACTCACCGCATCTACAGTCGACTCCGTACTATTGCGGAGATGATTTCTAGAGCATCGAGAAATTTTCGATCAGTATCGAACGTGTGTCAAGACCGAGATAATTATTTCCTTCCACTGAAGGGAATCTTTCGAAAACAAGTTCAACCAACATGGCAGAGAATCTACCTCTTAGAGGACGAGGAGGAATGAATGGAGGACGAGGGAGAGGACAAAACACCCAAACCCCTCCTCGCGATTATCCATACGGCGTACCACCCATTAACGATGTGCATGTACAAGAGCAAACGGATAATAACGAAGACGAAGAGCCAAGAAATCCACCTCTACTCCATGACGAAGAACCAAGAGAGCCAAACCAAGCAAACAACGGGGAGCACCAACCGAGGGACGATCATCAAATCATGATGCAAGAGAACCCTACTTACCAACAACCTCCTCAACAATTTCGGAACTGTGAAGAGGCTCGAGCTAACAACAATCGAGCGAATCAAGAGTTCGAGCACAACAATGGTGGTCATGGCGGGCCCCAGCCCCAAAACAACCAATAAAACCACCAAAGGCACGAGAACTTCGAACGAGAACGGAACCACAATCAAAATAGGTGAGAGGGACGTCCGTTCAATGCTTGGCAGAGGGAGAACTTTCGGAACGATGGATATGATGATCGTGGGAATTACTAGGAGGAGCGAGATTATGGGTAATACGAGGAGTATGGGGAGGAAAGAGACTTTGGCGCACAAGCTAACTTCGGAGGAAGAAGAGGGCGCCGATACCCTAATGAACATCGTCAAAGGAGATCTCCTCTTCCCAACGATTGGTTCATACAGCAGTGCAATAGTCTTAGGCCCCGCGGAAAGAGACTATGATTTGAAAGCGGGCAGCGTAAACCAACTCCCTACTTTTCACGGCATGCCCAATGAAGATCCACTGAATTTCATTCGGGGATTTTACCTCGTGGTGGGCAGAATTCCGCATCTCGGATTACATGAGGATCAATTAAGGATGAAATGCTTTCCAACAACCTTAAAGGACAAGGCAAAGCATTGGCTTTTATCGTTGCAACCCAATTCTTTGACTAATTGGGAAATGGTGTATAAAAAGTTTGTGAGTAGATTCTACTCCGCTCAAACAACTGCCAAATTGCGAAGAGAGATCACAAACTTTGAACAAATGGAGGGGGAATCGTCCTACGAGGCATGGAAATGATATAAAGGGCTCTTACAAAAATGTCCACACCACAACAATAGCGCGGAGATGGTAAATAATTACTTCCATGAAGGGTTATTTTCGGTGTACAAATAGGAAGTAGAAGTGAAGGCGGGAGATTTTGGAGAATTGACTGCTATGAAGGCTTGGGATTTGTTTGAGCATATGAGCGAAAAATTGGAGCAAACAAGTTTCCGACCGAGGAAATACAAAGACCCAACAATCCAGATCGAAGAGCTGACAAAGCAAGTCGCACTATTAAAGAGTAAAATGAAGGGAGAGGAGGAACCTTCGACACCTCCACCTAAGATGTGCGAAAAATGTGGAGCAGTGGGACATGATATGGACACTTGTAACGTGGTGTTCGACGACGAAGAGGAAGGGCAGGTGAATGCCGTCCAAAATTATCAACCCAATAAAAAGTATGGGAAGAAATTTACTGGATAGTACAACTCAAGTTCGAGTTACGTTCCAAAGAGCTCGAATTACGTGCCCAACTCCAAGCAATCAGACTCACGACCACTTCCGAATAAGAGCCAAGGAGAACCGAGTGGCCATAACTCTTATCAAAATAAGGGGCAAAGGCAACTACTCTCAACACCCTCCGCAACAATATCAAGCACCACAGCAACCATACCAACAAACGCCACATCCACAATACCAACAAATTCCACAACAAAAATATCCACAAGTGTCGCAATAGCAGCAAATGCCACTCCCGATCAATCCTGATGACGAACTAAGACTATGGCGTCAACAACTA
Source organism: Phtheirospermum japonicum (assembly GCA_014905375.1). Classification (NCBI taxonomy): domain Eukaryota; kingdom Viridiplantae; phylum Streptophyta; class Magnoliopsida; order Lamiales; family Orobanchaceae; genus Phtheirospermum; species Phtheirospermum japonicum. The sequence goes on from BMAC01000669.1 coordinate 33,069, forward strand.
GAGCATGAGACTCTACGTAATCGGGAGGAAACGCTTCGTACAATCTAGGAGGGGAAGCGAACGAGGAAGCAACTGGAGAAGTTGGAGATGATGATAGGGCAACTCTCAGCTTCTATGGCAAAGGCGGCAAGTGATCCAGGAAAGCTACCTAGCCAACCCGAACAATCAATGGCGGTGCGTGTGTTACGTGGTGGAAAGGAGGTCGATAACGGAGTACGAGAAATCGAGAGTGAAGACTCCGAAAACGAGCGGGCTGTGGAATGACGAGATAAAAGAGAGCCGAGTTCAAACAGTGAGGAAGGAACATTGGGAAAAATTCACAAATCACGTAACCTATATGTTCCAGGATCATTGACGGGAACTTTTCATCCGAAACGTTCCGAAGCAAATCAGAAGAACGCAGCTGACAACATTACCGATCGGATTGGAGAACAGTGTACATTTTCCGGTCAAAAAGAACAAGAGTCCGATCGATGTAGAGGACAGGGGGTTTCTTCCGATCGGTCAAAGAAGACTAACCGACCGGACAAGAGGGCTGACGAAGAACAAAGACCACAACGAGTGATAAGGGATGCCGTACTGTTTACCAATTGTCTCAAACCAGCAAAGGAGAGCAAAAAGTTCATGGAACTTTATAACATGCTGAAAGACGTGAACGTGAACCTCCCACTATTCGACGTGATCAAGGTAATGCCGGCCTACGTAAATTTTTTCAAAGAACTTGCAACAAAAGAAAGGAGGATGGAAGGGAATGAACGAGTTATATTATCCAAGGAAGTGAGCACGGTATACCATCAACCACTGCCACCGAAGTCAAGAGACCTAGGGAGCTTCTGCATTACGATAACCCTTGGGGATGGACAAAAAGCTCGCGAGATGCTCGACTTGGGAGCGGGGATCAATTTGATGAACTACGCTCTGTACAAGCAATTTAACCTTGGGAGAATGAAGCCAACGAGCTTACAGCTTCAATTGGCATATCGTTCATTACGATATCCTTTAGGAGTGGTCAGGGATGTTCTAGTGGAGGTTGGATCATTGGTAGTCCCCGTGGACTTTGTAATAATAGATATTGGAGAAGTGGATGTGGCAAGCAAAGAGCACACCATTCTATTGGGCAGACCTTTCATGGCAACATTGCACACTTTAATCGACGTGGGACGAGGAAAGATGACACTATCGGTATTTGGGGAATCAGTGACGTTCTAGCTCGAAGACATCCAAAACATTCCATCACCCATGATTGGTCCAGATTGCTCTTACCTTGATTCGGTGGACCAATGCGTGAGCGAATTGTTTGGAGTTACACCAATAGAAGACTTTGACGTTGAAGACGACGAATTTGATTACAAAGGGGAGGGGGTGGTCACTCTTTCCGAAATTAATGAAGAGCCCATGATTTAGTCGCCCATTGTACCAACTTTGGAGCCCTAGATGGAGCTGAAACCGCTTCCGAGCCACCTCAAATACGTGTTTCTCGAATCCAACGAGAGGACACCCGTAATCATTTTTGCGGAATTGGCTGAACATGAAGAAAGAGAACTGATCGAGGTTCTCAAGAAATACAAGCAAGCGATAGGGTGGAGTATCGTTGACATAAAAGGGATAAGTCCGGTCATGTGCATGCACCGGATCGACCTAGAAGAAGGAGTGAAACCGGTACGACAAGGGCAAAGAAGTTTGAACCCTACGCTCAAAGAAGTCGTCAAGAAAGAGATATTTAAGCCAATTGAAGAAGGGATTATATATCCCGTATCCGACAGCGAGTGGGTGAGTCCCGTGCACGTTGTCCCAAAGAAAGGGGGCATCACGATCGTGGAAAATGAAAAAGTAGAAATCGTCCCAACACGCCTAACTACTGGGTGGCGAATGTGCATTGACTATCGCAAGATCAACGCGGCGACGAGGAAAGACCACTTCCCACTCCCATTCATGGACTAATTACTCGACAAGCTAGCAGGGCATGAATACTATTGCTTTCTAGATGGACTTTCCGGATACTACAAATTGCAATAGCTCCGGAGGATCAGAAAAAGACCACATTCACGTGCCCCTTTGGCACATTTTCTTACCGGAGAATGCCCTTTGGCTTGTGCAATGCCCCAGCAACCTCTCAGAGATGCATGATCTCCATCTTTACCGAATTCATCGATGACTTTCTCGAAGTCTTTATGGATGACTTCTCGGTATTTGGCTCTTCCTTCTCTTATTGTTTAAAAACTTAACAAAAGTACTTGAGCGTTGTGTCGAGTCATATTTAACTTTGAGTTGGGAGAAGTCAAATTTCATGGGAAAAGTGGGATTGTGTTGGGACATGCGGTGTCGAGTAAGGGATTGGAAGTTGATAAAGCAAAAATCAACGTTATTGAAACTCTTCCACCCCCTAAGGATGTCAAAGGAGTTAGGAGCTTTTTGGGACATGCGGGTTTTTACAGATGTTTCATTAAAGATTTTTCTAAAATCTATCGCCCGTTATGTAAATTGCTTGGGAAGGATGTGCCTTTCGAATTCAATGGTGAGTTTCTTAGTGCTTTTAACGATTTGAAAGAGAAATTGACACAAGCACTAGTGGTAGTTACACCAGATTGGTCTCTTCCTTTTGAGATAATGTGTGACGCTTCAAATGAGGCAGTCGGGGCAGTCTTGGGCCAACGAGTGGATAAAATGCTGAGGGTCATTTACTATGCCAGCTATATGTTGAATAGCGCCCAACACAAATACACTACTAGAGAACGAGAGCTATTCGCAGTTGTGTTCTCATTAGATAGGTTTCGTTCTTACATCGTCGATTCTAGAGTCATTGTGAATACTGATCATGCAGCGCTTCGTCACTTGTTCGCCAAAATGCAAAGCAAGCTTAGATTGATTCGTTGGATTCTTCTCTTACAAGAATTCGACGTCAAAATTAAGGATAGGAAAGGGAGCGAAAATGTGGTTGCTGATCACCTGTCCCGCATGCTAGTGGAAGGAGAGCCGAATAAAATCGGGATTGTAGATGATGTGTTCCTTTATGAAAGCGCAAATGCCATCGAAGAAATCAACGAACCATGGTATGCTGATTTTGTGAATTTCCTTGTTTGTAAGATTATCCCTAACCATCTTTCTTCGTAAGAAAGAAAGAGATTCTTGTTTAAATGCAGGAGTTTCTTTTGGGACAATCCTTATCTTTACAAGCATTGCAAGGATGGGCTTTTTCGGAGATGCATACCAGATGAAGAGAAGATAGGTGTGCTAAGATTCTGCCATGACGAGGAAGGACACTTCGGAAGCCAGAAAACGTCCTTCAAGGTCTTTCAAGCCGGATTTTACTGGCCCTCACTATTCGTCGATGCACTCCAATATTGCAAAACATGCGATAGATGCCATCGGACGAGAACGATAGGAAGGAAGGATGAGATGCTCTTAGTACCCAACCAAGTGATCGAGATATTCGACGTATGGGGCATCGATTTTATGGGTTCTTTTTCGAGAAGTGGAGAGTACGAGTACATACTCGTAGGATTCGATTACGTATTGAAATGGGTGGAAGCAATTCCCACAAGGAGAGCTAACTCCGAGATCATCCTCAAATTCATCCAGGAATATATCTTCAGCCGATTCGGAATGCCGAGAGCGATCATAAGCGACGAGGATAGCCATTTCTGCAATAGATCCTTTAATCGACTGATGAGAATGGGTGCGTCACAAGGTAGCAACCCCTTATCATCCACAAACCTCGGGGCAAGTAGAGACAAGCAACCGGCAAATCAAGGGTATCTTAGAAAAAATCGTAAAACCGAACCGTAAAGACTGGGCAGCAAAGCTAATTGATGCACTGTGGGATTACCGTACAGCCTACAAAATGGTGTTGGGCATGAGCCCATTTCAGTTGGTTTATGAAAAAGCGTGCCACCTTCCCGTCGAGTTGGAGCATCGAGCGGAGTGGGTAATTCGCACATTGAACCTCGATTTGAATGAGGTCGGAGGATATAGGAAGCTTGAACTAAGTGAATTGGAAGAAATCCGCAACGATTTGTACGAGGCGGCATGGGCGAGCAAGCAGAAAATGAAGGAAGCACATGACAAGAAACTCGTCCACAAAAGCTTTGAAGTCAGTAAGCTAGCGTTGCTTTTTAACTCTCGCTTTAAACTCTTCCCAGGGAAATTGAGATCAAAGTGGAGCGGTCCGTTCTTGATTACCGATATAAACGAATTTGGAGCCGTGACTTTGCTTGATGAGAAGAGCAACTCTACCTTCCAAGTCAATGGCCATCGTGTAAAAATGTATCATGGGGGACCAATTTCGCAGAAAGATCACGAAGTGGTGATACTCAATGATCCCCCTCAAGAGATTTGAAGCACGTTTGAGGTATCGTCAAGCATAAGACATTAAACGTTGCACTTCTTGGGAGGTAACCCAAGCTCTTCTTTTCTATTTTTCTTCTTTCTTTCGTGTATATATTTGTGTTTATTAGAGTATTTGACAGGTACCACTGCAAGTTTCAAAGTGAATTACGAATTTCCAGGACTAACCGATCGGAGACGTGCAGACAACCGGTCGGACTACCCCATGATATGGTGTCCGATCGGACGAGTATTGACACCGATCGGACGGTAGGTGCGAGAGCCTATTTCGGGAAGGATATCACCATGCAAAGGAAGCCAATTGGGTAAGATATTCTGACAATATCTTCTTAGGTAAGAAGGATCTTTAATTTTGGGGGGATGATTTTATTAATGTTAATTAAATATTCTCTTTCCCCTCTTCTTGATATTCTTTGATTCTGAAAATCCTTTCACCTACCTCCTCAAACCCTATATAAACTTACCATCTGGACCTTTAATTCCACACCAACTTCCCTTCTCCTCTTTGATATTTGCGAGCATTGAACAACACCCAACACCATGAATCATAATAATAACAATGCTTATGGTTGGGTGTCGAGGAAGAAGTACGAGGATACGGTCGAGAAGCTTGAAGAAGAAGTGGAAGAATACCGTCAAAAGATCCACAAGATACAAACTGATCTCCATGAATTCCTTACTGAAGAAGTTGCTTTGACCAAGAACATTGAACTCCTCCACGGAATCCTGGACGATGCGGACGACGAGATAATGCGTCTAAAGAGGAGAATTATTGAACTTGAAGAACAGGTTAAGGAATTGTACGAGCTGGCATTTGGACACATTCCACCGCCTAACTGATAGGCCATTGATTGCGAGAGATTAGTTCTCTGAATGAATGATGTTGGTATTAAGTTATTATCGTAAATAAACGAGCAATTTTGCTCGAATTAATGAATAAATGATTTATTATGTGGATTGAATTGCTCATACCTGATTTTCGTTTTTGAATTCTTGCAGGGCATCGCAATAATAATAATAATAAAATAAGTATAAAATAAAAAATAAAAATCGAAAAACAGTGAAGATCGTCGGTCAAGCATCTCGATCGATCGGTGAAAATCCACTGGACCGCAGTCCGATCGGACCACAACACATACCGATCGGACGACGGCCCAGTTTATAAAAAGGTTGTTATTTCAGACGCGATTTTTTTTTTATAAAAACTCAAAACCCCTTTCCTTTGCAGATCAAGCATCACGAATTCATCCCCTACAAATTCATAACTCAGAAAATCGAGACTGGCAATGAGTCCGATCGGTGACACAACACACCCAATTGTTTCTGGCCGGAGAATTTGGTTATCAAGCACAACTCCCCCAAATCGCACCAAGCTTTCCCACCGCTTCCAAAAAATGAGAAATTCAAGGTATAATGGCTGAAACTCGACTTTATTGAATTGTTTGGGAGATTGAGTTGCAGGTGTTGTGGGAATTGGCGTTGGGTTTGTTCAAGTTGGGCTTGAGGTGGTTAAGTTCTTAAGGCGCACAGCCCGTGCTCGATAAAAGTCCTGAAAGAACTACTGTTTCTTCTTTCAAATTTTTGCATCCGATATGGCATCCGGTAGTCATCAGAGGCGTGGAAAGACTTCAAGCACGGGGCCGAGCAACACCGAGGGAGGGTTAGCTCCTTTTAACCTCAATGACGAACGTGAGGATACGCTCTACAAGTCCCTCATCAAACGGGATGTCTATCACCCCCGTTTCATCAATCTCGAATTTTGGGAAGAGAAGGTTACAATCGGTGATAAGACAACCGAAAAATTCATCAAGGGACTCACGGATACCGACCTAATGAAATGGGCCGGAGTGAATCAACCGGGCTATCGCACCCTTATGCTTGAGTTTTTCACGACATTCGAATCACTCGCCGATGGGTCCTTCAAGTGTCGTCTCCACAACCAAACACTCCACACCGACCAAGAGGACCTCGATGCCATCTTTGGGATCAATAGCGAAAGGGAGACGAACCAAAACTTCCAACTCGATGACTACGACAAGAAGGCATGGTGGACCAAGCTTTCTGGTTCGCCACCGGAGCCCGGGTGCCGTTTCAATTCGACATCCTTAAAGTCGAATGCAGTTTACCTCATATATAAATTCTTCATGCAAGTGTTCCTAGGTAAAGAGGACGCTACAGGGGTATCGTCCACCGAGTTGAAGGCATTATGGATGGCCTACCACCGAGGAAACGTGAACATTTTTCCACTCTTGATTGCCCCGATCGAGAACGTTAAACAAGTGAGGGAAAAGAAAACGGCAAAGCTCACCCTGGGGTCCTTTATCACTGAGCTCGCATGCCATCACGGTTATGATCTTTATAACGACGACATCGTGTATCCAAGTGTGGCGATGTTAGTCGAAAGTCGGATGAGTAATGGGCGGAACGTCGCTATTCTGTCATTCATGTCGCACGTGGAGAGGGTGAGAGCCGAAGTAGTCGAGGATTCTGAGAACGATGATGGCGACAATGATGATGATAAAAATGAGGATGAGGAAGATAATGATGAGGAGAATGAGGAGGACAATGGGGAGGAGACCATGAACGAGGACAATGGAGGAAATGGGAACACCGGTTCCCGGACTTACGATCATGGTGAATATGGAGACGGCGTTTATTTCTAGGACGAGCAATGGCAGTAGCAGCAGGATTTCCAAGCGCGAATGATGGCTCAAATGGGGAAATTGCGCATCCATCAAGAGGAGCACGCGAGAAAAGCTCGACAGGACGCCTAGGTAGCGCGTGAGGAAGCTCGGGAGGAGGCTCGTTACTTCCGGAGCACGTTGGCGAGTTTGTGCAACAGCTGGGCGGAAACTACTCAGCATCTTGCCCGATTGTCCGTAAGCATTGAGGCGAATCATGGATACCTCGTTAAAATTTACGAGCGCCTCTCCCGTCTCGAGCACCGCTACCCACCTCCGGCCCCGGATGATATGGACCAGTAGGCGGGCCCATGCCCCACAATTTATATCACCACTCTATCCAACTTTTTATTGCTTTTTAGGATATTTACTATTTATTCGGATTTCTGTAACATTATTTCTTTCTTTGCATTGTGATGAATATTTCTAATCATGGTTTATTCTTTTCATGCGTTGATACTTGGCACTTCTAAATTCTCTATGTTCATATTAGTGTTTTAGCAACCAGGAGATTGCTATAATTTCTTGTTAGGGGGAGGGGACGGACCGTCCGGTTGGTGACACAAAGACGACCAATAGGACGATGTCCACTGGACTCCAGTTCAATCGATCGAAGTTCTATGACCGGTCGGACAACTGAGCAGTCCTCGACAAATCGTTTAGAGTCCTTGCATGCTTAGTTCAAACCATTTTTAGTAACATAGTCACGTTTTCGTACAAAATGCTAGTCAACCAATTGATTACGTCAACTTTTGTTGAATATCTGCCCATGCTTATTTGTGTTTGACTGGCATGCCTGTCGGAATCATGTATTATTTGATATAATGTTAGAGTCTTTCGAGCTTGTTTAAGTGCAAAATTTTCAAAACTACTTATATGTATTTAAAACAACACTTGGTCGTTACCAATTCTGCAAAAAAACTTCAAAAACTCGATCACCTTGTTTTTAAAGTTTGAATTGAACCCTAATGAGAAGCCTTACGCGTTTATCATCATTTCATGTTGTGATTCGATAAGTGTTTTGAAAATTCTCTTAATCGCATGTGTACTTTTGGTTTTGAAAATGACGATAGGCACATATAAAACTCGTTTCCGGCCTTATTCATAAATAAAAACTACTAAAAATCCCAATGAACCCCTTCGAGCCTTAATTCCATTTTTTTGTTATCCACGAGCATGATTGTAGCTCTTATTTCATCTAAAAATTATGAGAGTTTTAATGATGGTTAATAAGATATGACGATTACGGGGTAGGAACTAGTAGGACTCTCTAAAAAGAGGGAGAGCAATATATATATATATATATATATATATATATATATATATATATATATATATATATATATATATAGAAAAATATTCTTTACCTCCTGAATTATGACCATTTTGACACTTTGCCTCCTAAACTTTTTTTTTCGTGCAAAGTACCTCCTAAACTGTGCGAATTTTGCACTTAACCTCCTGAACTCCCATTTTTGGTTGAAATTCTAGTCGGATCTCACTCGTGTGACATGCACGCTAACATATAAGGGGTAAAATTGACTTTCCATCTCTTTCTCATGACTCCTGCTCAAAACAATGGCACGTGAGCACTCGTGTGACCTGTTAAGATAATGTTCACATTAATACATGTATACACGTAGGATTTGGTACCTACGTAGTACTCACGTGCCATTATTTTGAGCGGGATTCATGAGTAGGAGATAAAAAGTCAATTTTACCCCTTATATGTTATCGTCCATATCACACGAGTGAGATCCGGCTAGAATTTCCACCAAAAATGGGAGTTCAGGAGGTTAAGTGCAAATTCGCACAGTTTAGGAGGTAAAAAGATATTTCTCTTCTCTCTCTCTCTCTCTCTCTCTCTCTCTCTCTCTCTCTATATATATATATATATATATATATATATATATATATATATATATATATATATATATATATATATATATATATATATATAATAAGGGTGCTTAAGTTCAAAAGAGCATCTAGAAAATAAAAAATAAGCATCTTGGCTAAAGCAAGTATTCGGGTTTGGGGATTGAAAGGAGTATTAGCTTTAAAAGACTAAAAATAATGATACATGGTTATTTGGGAAGGATGAGGAACAAAAATTATGCTCTATGCGTTTAAGGGCGGATTGAGTGAGTTATAGATTGTGTTTGTCCGCAAGTTAGCCACACATCCTTATATATCACATACCTTACCAAAGAGCCGACATTACAACCCTTAAAAGTCCTAATCTGATTCTCTATTGAATGTGCACACTTATGCGATGATTGAGTCTTTGATTTTCACGAGTCGTTGAATGCATGATTATGATGACCCGAGCGTATACACTTACCTGTTGAAAACACGAGCGAATGAGTGCACCATGTTAATATACCCTTTGGTGAGGAAGCATTCTTTCGATTTCAAGGTGAAAAGGTAATACGAGTTAGCTTTATGGTTTCGGTGAAAGTGTTTATAATTGAAAAACTAAACTATATGCACACCATGACTCTTAGCTCTAATTACTTTCATTTCTTTTGATTCTGATCCTTTCGTTTGTTCGAGGACGAACAAACCAATTAAGCATGGGGTGGTTGATTCGTACATTTTTGTTACGAATCTGTACATAATCGAATCTTGTTTTAGTCTTTTTATTATCTTTTTTGGGTTAAGACTAGGATGAATTGCATCGTTTTGCACCTTTCGTCTCCTTACTTAACTTTCTGACTTGTTGATCGCTAATCGGTCTAAATGAGCGTCAAGGGGATCCAAGGCACAAAGATAGAAGAAGCGACACTCAAAAGTAGCCCGTAAGGACAATCACCGATCGGACAGTGTATGTCTCCGATCGGACTAATTGATGATGAGCACACCGGCCGAACGAACTGGCACACCGATCGAAGAAGCGGACAGTGGCCTTTGTTCTATCGGACAATACCTTCGTCCGATCGGACAAGTACGCTACGCATGCAGATTTTTGGAAATTTTCAGTTACGAAACGGCTGAAGACTGATTAAAAAGGGCAGAAAGGATAGGGTTTTCGTTATTATTTTAAGTTATTTTAATTGAATCCTTTCCAATACCCCATCTGACCATGTGTCTAGATAAACTTGTGATATTTGTATAATAAGCATCGTTAAATTCGATTCCCATTCCTCGATAGATCGACCCGAGTTAACTTACCAGTCTACAAGTGACCCCATTCTCTTGCGGGCGAACTAAAACTCCTTTTCAAACGTAGACGTGTGCTGGTTAACCGGTAATTAATTTTGAAAGGAACACAAAAGTTCAGCTCAGGGTATCATCAGTAAAATCAAAGAGAGTGACATTCCGAAGACTACTTTTAGAACGAGATATGGACACTACGAATTCATTGTGATGCCTTTTGGACTAAGCAATGCTCCAGCAGTGTTCATAGATTTGATGAATAGGGTTTTCCACCCCTTCTTGGATAGGTTCATCATAGTCTTCATCGATGACATCTTGATCTTTTAGAAGAATCAAGAAGAGCACGAAGAACACTTATGAACAGTGTTGGGAGCACTTCGCAAGGAGAAGTTATATGTGAAGTTCAGTAAGTGTGAGTTTTGGATGGACCGGGTAGTGTTACTTGATTAGAGTAGGTTTGTCCTTATTTTTATTAGTTTTTTTGTACGTTTTTCTATTGTTTTTGGTATAAGTTGGATGATTTAAGCTTAATTTCGTATTTTCATAGTTCCAGCTTATTTTACCGTATGTTGATCATGATTGATGCAATTAGGTGATATTTCGTTGTTTTTCACCTTACAGCTAAGAAACCGGAAGAGTTCAGCGCGTAATTAGATGAGTTCGATGTTCAAAAGTGGAGAACGAGCTTTCTGGTGAACGAGTAGCAGAAAAATCGAGAAAATGAGATTGGGCCTCAGTAGCGTAGATCGATGCAAGCGTCGACGCTACGTCGACGCGAGTCCCTGCCAGCGATGATCGACGCTCAGTCGACGCAACTCTCTGAAGCGACAATCCAAGAGTGCGTCGATCGACGCTCAATCGATGCAACTCTCTGTTGCGTCGATCCATCACCGCGTCAGTCGATGCCCCCGCCCAGTCGACGCGAGCACCAGGCAGCGTCGATGCTGAGAGCCAGCCCACGTCGATCGACACGACGTCGACGTGACAACCCGAAATTCATTTTTAGGGTTTCTTGTGCGTCAAGACATACTATATCTATATTGTTGGGATTTGATGGTACCGTCTCGCAGCGGAAAACAAAAAAAAAATTAAATAAAAGGAATTTTGAATCGGATTCAATTGACGATGGCCCATTTTTAATTTCAATTAATTCAAACAATGTTTTAATTACTTTATAAAAGAAATAATTTGATTTCCACAAAATCAAACGAGCATGATACATTTCTATTAATCACATATATATATATATAACAATTATATATATATTAACATATTAATCATATATATAATTATATATTATATACATATATCAACAATATATATTTATTTATAATACACAGCATGCACATATATATATTACAGCACATGCATATCATATATCTATATATATATATGTAATATACACAGCATACTTATATATATATATACTCAACATGCATGCATATATATTATATCTAAGTACTTATAATATATCTATATATATATGTAATATACACTGCACACTTATAATATCGCATATATATATAGGTTCAGCCATTGATACCTCACGGCGGAGGAGGAGCGACGCGACTGGAGCTCCGGCGATACAGCGGCAGCAGTGAYACTACAGCGGCGAGATGCGACGGCGGCGAAGCGGTCCTCGGCTGCGGCACGACATTTAGAACGGCACAGCCGTACGGAGACAGGCGCGACGTGCTACCTACATCGAAGCTGTATCTGATACAGACCAGGGACATTGGCTGGAAGCCATGAAATCCGAAATGGGCTCCATGTACTCCAACAAGGTATGGACCTTGGTAGATCCACCCGAGGGAATCGTTCCCATAGGCTGCAAGTGGATCTATAAAAGAAAAATTGGAGTTGATGGAAAGGTAGCGACCTATAAAGCTAGACTGGTTGCAAAAGGGTATACTCAGAAGCAAGGCGTTGATTATGAGGAAACTTTTTCACCAGTCGCGATGCTTAAGTCCATTAGGATTTTGCTGGCCATTTCTGCGTATTATGACTACGAGATATGGCAAATGGATGTGAAG
>BMAC01000669.1:52448-88484 GCA_014905375.1 Phtheirospermum japonicum
GAGTAGATGATTTCTATGGTATAGCGTACAACATTAATCCTTAAGACCCAGACCTCACCGTGACTTCACTAGAGGACAGGCTATGTTGTGACCTGTCTCTGTGTCTCTATGGAGGCCGATCAAAAGGGGCAACGTTCACATAGTCGGGAATCTAGTGGGAAGTCTGTGCGTGGTAGTAGGGGATTCGGACGCATGATAAGTCATGGATGTCCTGTGTGTTCTGATGGTTGATAAATCCTCGGAGTCTCTGGCCAGAGCTGATAGTGGGGTGTTTAGAGAAATGTGTTTCTCTAAATCACACACGAACGGATTATCTTGAACCTAGAACGTACACACAGTTATTGAACTAGAAAGAGGTCTCAATGAACCAATATCTCTTGTTCAATCGGGACATAGATCGCGAAGGGATCGTACTGTGTACATATAAGCTATATCACAAGGTTCTTGCAGGCACTTCATTTGTATCTAGGGAATTATGATGCGTTGTTGCTAGGCGCCTCTCATAATTCGTTGGGCTCTGGTTTGACCAGTGATTAAGTAAAATGAGTTTTATTTAATCAGGGACTCTAAGGGACGAGTTCATATAAGAATAATATGTTGTTCGAATCATAATGTGTTGTGAACCCACGGCTAGCTTACACCTGAACCATTGAGGGTCACACCACGTGTTTCCTGATTATTGAAAACGATAGCTAGAAATTAATTGTTAATTTTAGCAAAGTTAGATGTCAATATGATTGAATCTAAGGTTCGTAGTTGTGATTATGAATTGAGAAAAATACGAGAAAGTTATTCTGGACGCGAAAATATAATTTTTATATTTTTCGGAGTTATCGTTTGTGAGAAATGATTTAATTCCAATTGGGTTTTTGATTTAAAATTGGGTCGACCTAATAAGCCTTTTTTAAAGTTATTGGGCCGGTGCTATTTATATTAAAAGGTTTGTCTTTGTTTTATAATTGGGCTAGCCCACCACCCATTTAGAGTTGGGCTTGGGCTTGTTTTAAAAAAAAAATTAATAATAAAACCCCATAATAAAACAAAAGGGTTAGGAGTAGTTTTTAAACAGGAGAACACGGCTTTTATTAAAACAAAGAGGAGGTTCAACGGAAAACCCTAACCAATCCAGCCGTCCACCTCCAGCCGTTGTCGCTTGCCGCCGGCCGCCGCCGCACCGAAACGTTCGGTCCTCATTTTTCCTCTGTCGTTCTCGAGCTCTCGACGTATCTAGTGCTTCGTCGCGAGAAGATTGGGACATTCGGTGTGTGACACCTATTGCCGGAGACGAGCCACTAGTCGGATGCCACGCACCTCCGCACGCCAGCCGGAGTTGCCGCATCCGAGCCGCCTGCCGCTGCTGTCATCGCGGAGCGCCTGCCGCTGCTGTTTCGCCGGAGTTACAGCTGCTTCGCCGGCCGTTTCCTACTACTGTCTCGCTGGAGTTCTAGCCGCTTCGCCGCTGCCGTTTCCTGTTGCTGTCTCGCCGGAGTTCCAGCCGGGACGATAGCCTGCCAACGTGCCGCTCCGAACGCCGCGCCGAAGCCGCCTACCGAACGCCACCGTCGTCGCGCCACCGCAACCAGCCGGGACGACCGCCTGCCGACGTGCCGCACCGAACGCCGCGCCGTTGCTGTCACCACGTCGCACCTGTCTCCGTACGGCTGTGCCGTTCTAAATGTCGTGCCGCAGCCGAGGACCGCTTCGCCGCCGTCGCATCTCGCCGCTGTAGTGTCACTGCTGCGCTGTATCGCCGGAGCTCCAGTCGCGTCGCTCCTCCTCCGCCGTGAGGTATCAATGGCTGAACCTATATATATATATGCGATATTATAAGTGTGCAGTGTATATTACATATATATATAGATATATTATAAGTACTTAGATATAATATATATGCATGCATGTTGAGTATATATATATATATAAGTATGCTGTGTATATTACACATATATATATATAGATATATGTATATGCATGTGGCTGTAATATATATATGTGCATGCTGTGTATTATAAATAAATATATATTGTTGATATATGTATATAATATATAATTATAGGGGACTTCATACGGTGCCATGAAGGTACCATTCCCCATTTAATTAGAACTCCTTAGATCCAAGTGGTTGATGAGTGGGAACCACTTAGAGATTTCTAGGCGAGGGAGTTCAGTGAACTCATCCTATGAGCACCTACTTATGTATGTCGATGTCCAGACACCGTGACCGATGAGACGCGGTCCACATACATTAAGTACTAGTCTTTATGGGAAAGGCCTGTATCCTCATTTTGGCGTAACCCTTTGACTAGGAACAAGTTCGACGAGTTACATTACATGCTGGATTATCTCACGGTTCTGCTAGACCAATCCACCGTAATAAAGTAACTCCATCAGGACCATACCTATGCAACTAGCATGGGATAAAAGATATGTAATGACAATAAGTATAAAAGATATTATTACGAATAAAAAAACGATTGTATTACAAGAGAATGGTCAGACCACAGCCACAAGTTGGCTTGTTGGTCACCTTATTCTAACATATATATACCCTTCATATTTTGGATTTTTGGGAGACACACGACATCTTAGGTTATTTTAGCTTAGAATAAACGTAATTGCACATCTTATAAGAAGATTTGAAGACCGCGATCAAGGATCAAAGAACTACGAGTCCAAAACTCCAAATTCACGTTCGAGATTCAATCTTCGCCCAATATCAACGTTCAACTCCGGAATAGCTGGAGATTTTCATTGCTTTTACTAGTTCCAATAAGTATTCTAAACTCTTAGTTAATTTCGTAGTTAATTTCCTAGTTAATTGTTTAGTTAAATTCTTAGTTAGTTCTAGAACTAGTTTAATTAGTTTAATCATTTCATGCTTGGATATTGGATCTATTTAGTTTATTTATGCGAGTTGATTTATGCTTAGTTATTCATTTTTAGATTCTTATGATAAAATTACTTCATGGTAGTTTTTTATATTCATGTTATTAGATTCATTGTTTACTTCTTAGTTCTTAAGTTCGAATAATTTTATTATTGCTCGTAGTTGATAATATAGTTTAGAATAATTAGTTTAATTATTTCTTTAGCTATAATAATCAATTCAAAATCTTTTAAACGTTAAATGTACATGTATTTTATTCTAGTTCGTAAATTGAGAAAAACATCCTAAAGACCAAATAGTTGTTTCCTCATGAGATTCGACTCAAGTCAAACTCATCACCCTACAAGTTCCTCGTACACTTGCGAGCAAACTTGAGTGTTTTAATTTAAATATCTATAATTGGAGTGTACAAAAATTTGGTTCAAAATTTTGGCGCCGTTGTCGGGGAAGCAACGAGTAGGAATATAGGATGTTTTTCGTTTTAAGTTATTAGTTTCTTTTTATTTTTTCGCACTTGGTCTTTGCCATTTGGTAAGTTGATGTGTTGTTGAGTTTATGCAAGGAAGGCGATCACTTCAACGCGACCTTGCACCTTTCATTGACAACATCCACCGTTCAAGTCCACCGAGACCAAGATTCATTTTTATTTTCGAGAACGATTCTTCAGCAGCGACTGATTTTGTTTGCGACCAAGTTCCCGACACGATGTTAGGAGCACAATCGATTCGAAGCAATGATTCCCCACCAAGATAACCTCCACGCCCCGTTAGAAATGGGTATGGTAGTGAACCAATCGTTTTGCAAGGACAACCACAACCCCGAGCTTATTGGGCTAATTATCAGCAAAACGTGGAGAATGCGAGACAAGATGCGGGGAGAAACGGAGTGAACCAGCAGCACAACGTAGTCAATCACCAACCCAACATGGTAAATATGAGGCAAAACGAAGAGTTGAACGACAATGTCATGCGTCAACACAACATCGAGAATGTGGCATTTAAGAATGAGGATCTTCTGCAGCATAACGCATATGCTAACAATCAGAGGCACGTAAACACTTTATTGGCGAATCAAGATCATGGTTACGAGCAAAACAATTTCGGAAGAAGATACGAGCGCGAGAACCATTACGCATATGACGACCACTACGAGAGAGCTAATGACCGAGTTAGGGAACCAAGGGGAGATCGAGCACGTAGACAACGCGATTTAGCGCGACCAAAGGTTGTACCTTTTAGGTCAGCAATTGTGCTCGGACTAACCGCAAGGGAAGTTGAGATCAAACCGCACCAACTTAATTTACTCCCGACTTTTCACGGAGGTGTCCATGAAGACCCCTTGGCATTTTTGAACTATTTTGTTGATGAGGTTGGAAGATTTATGGTTCATGGCCTTAATCAAGAAGAGGTACAAATTATTTGTTTCCCGTATAGCACTAGTGCAGAAACTGCATTCTAGAACAGAACATCCTGGTGCATTTAGAAGGGTATTTAAAATACAATTCTGGATTAGACTTTCCAGAACGGTTTTTGAAATTACCGTTCTGGATAGACGATTTTCCAGAACGGTATTCAAATACCATTCTGGAATGTAGACATTCCAGAACGGTTATTGAAAAACCGTTCTGGATTATGAGTCAATCCAAAACGGTATTTAAATAACGTTCTGGAAAGTGTACAATCCAGAACGGTATTTTAATACCGTTCTGGAAAGTGTGTATTCCAGAACGTTATTTAAAATACCGTTCTGGATTGGAAGCCAATCAAGAACGGTATTTATAAAACCACTCTCAAATGTCTTGGTCAATTTAAAACCCTTCTCGAAGGTATATTTAAAACCCTTCAGGATGTATTCGCCGATACAGAACGGTAAAAAAATACCCTTCTCGAAAGTTTACGATACAGAACGGTATTTGAAATACCGTTCTCTAAATTACTAGTTTTTAAAAAAGCCAATCGAGAAGGGTATTTTTAAAACTGTTCTGGATAGCACTTTCTAGAACGGTATTTTAAAATACCGTTCTGGAAAGTATACTTTCCAGAACGGTAATTGAATAACCGTTCTTGAATGTCTTTCTAAAAAAATAATAATAAAATTCTGATCGGTATTTTTAATAATACCAATCTCTCGAAATTCTTTACAAAATAGAAATATTTTCATAGTTTCACGCGGGTTAATGAAGCGGTAAATGAAATATTTCCGATCCATAGTCGGTTCGCTCTACTTGATAATCCATCGTTCTTCTCTTGTGACTTGACTGATTGGGAGTTAGATCCAAAAACCATCTCAAATCTCTCTCCCAGAACCCTAACCCATCACCACCATCTCAAATCTATCGCCCGGAACCCTAACCCATCACCACCATCTCAAGTCTCTCGCCCAGAACCCTAGCCCCGAGCGGATTCCAATTCCATAACACCACAAGAACAACTAATAATCGTAATAACGCATCTTCTAATTCCCGAAAAACGGGCTCGCTGGAGCTCCGCCCGTTGCCGCCTTTGAACACGCAGCAGATTTTCTGGCAGAATCCCCGGGCTAATAACGGCGACGTGGTGTCAAGCAAAGACGATGAGAGTGAAGAGTTTTACTCTCCCAAAGGCTCCATTAATGGCAGAGAGAGCTCGAGTGGCACTGGATCAGCTTCTAGAAGGGCTTTTGCTGCAATAGATGTGGAGAATTTTATAAACGAGTCCACATCACATTCTTCGTCTACTTACTCTTCTTCGGTACCCGGATCGGGTTCGGGTTCTCCGGCCAGGTCTCGAATATTTCAGATCAGAATGTAGAATCTACGGTGAGAATTAACAGCCCGGCACGGTCCGAAAAGTGTTCGATGAAAAGCTAGAATCATCACCAAGGATTTTAAACGCTTCCGATCAGAATATTGAATCTCCGGTGAGAATTAGAAGCCCTGTACAACAAAAATTGCATATGTGTTTATTATCTTTGCTGGAGAAATATTCAACAAGCGAAGAATCATCATCACCGAGGACATCGATTGATTTCGATCAGAATATAGAGTCTCCGACAAGCATCAGCAGACCTGTTCTGCACTACACCATGACCGTTATTCCAATGCCGCCACCTCCACCGCCACCGCCTCTGAGTAAACACTAGTACAGAAACCCTACAAGAAGGTAAAGCCTCAATTGAAGGTGATGATGAAGTTTAAATAAATAATATTTCGTAAGTGGACAGATAATTGTATGCTTGTGTTTACGCTTTGTAAAAATTGTAAATGGTATGAGTGTAGAATGTAAAGTGTTGATTCAATAGGATGTGTACATAAAACGTACTCCTGTATATTACTAGGATTAATAATAAAGTAGCCGTTTTTTGTTATTCAATTGATTTATATTATTTTATTTTGAATTTTTGGAAGGTAATTTTATTTTCCCTTTTAAGGTTGTTCATTACCTGATGAGGTCATCAAGGCAGACGCGGGCCCGGATGAGTTATGGTATCGTGTTGGAGGCCATTTTATTCAGTTCTCCAAGTACGAGTATGCTTTGGTGACTGGGCTATCTTTTGGGCCGACGACATTTGACCCTTCTGCAGAGCATCATCCACTGCGAGTGGTTTATTTTTAAGGTATTATCGGGGTCAGATGTTGACGATGGACGCTTTACGGTTCGATTTTATAGACGGAGTATTTCGTGAGTCACCAGCCGATGCATTAAAGGTGGCAAAGTTGTTGATTGTATACTTCTTATTGTTTGGTAAGGATGATAAGCAAAGTGATATAGATAAGTGGGCGTGGACCTTGATTTTTTTTAATTGGGTCGTATTGCTTTGTTTTTGTGGGAAGTCATAATTTATTGATGGTTATTTGTATTTCATATTTATACATGATTCAATCTAGTTTATGCCGATTATTCCGGTTTCATGTATTTGCACCTGTATATGTCTAACCTGTTATGTTTCATGTACAAAATGTGTGCTCAATATTAATAATTTCCTTTTTGTAGTCATAAAGATGCATATGAAAATGTGGACCTGATAAAAAATTTTTTGGCAGTTTTGATATATTGCGTGACTCGTTGGGGTTGGTGCGTACTGAGTTTCCACATACTGCATATTGTGTTGCTGGAACACAGGTAAGCTTTGAATCAGTGAAATAGCTATTATTGTATATGGTGTGAAGGTATAAAACTTTCTCAGTATTTCCTAGATGAGTTTTGATAATCACTTAATTAAACAAAATTTTAAGATGTTTCCAAGGGCTCCAAGCCAGGTTAAAACTAGAATTTTTTTTTGTGGTGAAATTGGTATATTAATCAATGATTATATTCTCATTGGTTTAGGCGGAGAAATCTTCCTGGAACTCAATTGGAATATTTAAGATATCAAATATTTCTGGGAAGAGACGTGATTTAGTGCCAAAGAACAAAAATGAAGATGGTACTGACATGGATAGTGATAGTAGTGATAGTGACGAGGACGGTGCTGGATCTTCCCCAGTTTTACAGGTATCCTTGTCTAGTTATTGAGTTTGAAAAAAATTTGTGTCAAACCACCTAATGCAGTACATTCCATTAGGCACGGCCCAAGTTTTAGTTTTTCAGCTTTTCTTATTAGTTTTTTAGGTTTCCTATTTGAGGTTTTTTATTATATTTTTTTAGGGTTTCCTGTTTTTAGTTTTTTTAGGGGTTTTTTCTTTTTGTTTTTAATGGTTTTTTCTACAGGTTTTAGTTAGTTTAGTTTTTTTTCAAGATTTAGTTTTAGGGGACCTGTTTTACAGTTAGGCGGTTTGACAGGAGTGTGACTCGTTGCTTCTTTAGTACAAATATCATATAATCTTTTCTGATTCGATCTGCATCTTCTTTTGATGAATCTACACTTATGTAAAGTCTCTCATGAAGGAGGTGTAAACCGCATACGTGCTATGCAACAAAATCCTCATATTTGTGCTTCTTGGTCAGAGAAAGGTCTTGTTCAGGTACAAATCTTTTTACCAATGGATTTACGTAAAACTAATATTTTAACTGAATTTATACCCATCAAGGTATATTGTAAATTCCCAATGTACTTTTTTTCCCCTTACGTGATCGATGCTTTGAAGGTGTGGGACCTCAGCTATCATTTGAAGGCTTTGGAAGAACCAGAAGCCGAAGCTGGACTTGGAGGATCAACTATGTCCAACCAAGCTCCGATAGTCAAATTTGCCAGGCACAAGGATGAAGGCTATGCCATAGACTGGAGTCCTCTCGTTGCTGGAAGACTCATGGCAGGTATGGCATAAAGCTTTTCGATAGTAGGGATCATTAGCTATCTTTGAAAGTTACAAAAATATCCCTCATGTTTGAATCGGTGTTAAAATTATAATATTTTACAAATTTGAACAAGGGTTTTGGATTTTTTTTTTGCTTATGAAGGGGGTAAATGTAGGACAACATACAATCTCAGGAGTATTTTTGTAGTTTTTTGGCTACTTGGTGTAAAACCTCAAGTATACTTTTTGTAATTATCCCTTAGTGTATATAAGCTGGTTGAGGTGAGTCATGTTGCATTACTGAAAGCACTTCTCGAATTACTCATATTGCAGGGGATTGCAAGAATTGTATTCATCTTTGGGAACCCGCATCTGAATCGTCTTGGAATATCGATCCCAATCCGTTTATCGGCCATACCGCAAGCATTTTTGCTGCTTTCTAGATATATCTGGGACCCACACTAAATTTTTTTTAAAAAAAATTGTTTCTTCTGTAATTGACGTTTTGTTATTGTCTGTTTTGCAGTGGAGCCCTACAGAACAGTTTTTATTTGCATCGTGCTCCGTTGATGGGAATATTGCGATTTGGGATATTCGTATGGGAAAGTCTCCTGTAGTTTCGATCAAGGCGCATAAAGCTAATGTTAATGTTATTACTTGGAACAGGTGTATATAAATTATAACATTCTTTTATTAAGCTACTCTGTAATTCTTGCTTTGATTTTATGATTAACTTTATTTATGATGCATATTTTTTTTGGACTAGCTTAGCGAGCTGTATGCTGGCATCTGGCAGTGATGACGGGACAATTTCCATCCGAGATCTCAGATTGCTCAAGGTATTGAGTGGACCAACATCTTAATAATTTTTTTTTTTTTAATTTTTGTTTTGTTTCTTCTTCCTAGAAAAAAAAAATTCTACCTTTTAGCACTGCAAATAGGAAAGAAACATATATCTAAGTTTGTTTTTGTGGTCATATTAGATGGATATGGAAGTCCTTTTCTTTTTTCTTTTTTTGTTTGGGGAAAAAGAGGTTAATTACTAAATGCCTTGAAGTTTGATCTAATTACAAAAACTTCATCTGTTTTTTAAAATTACAAAAAGTACCCCTTGTAATTTTATCTCGTCTTATATCAAACCCCTTGGCATTATTTTTTGGAAAACCCCCTTCACATTTATAATAAAATTACAGGTGGCCCCTTAATTTTAACACTTTCATCAAACCCCGGGGGTATATTTTGTTGTTTTGAAAGTTACTTAAGGTTATTTCTAATTATGCCAAACCTCGAGGATACTTATTGTTTAATCATGCAAAAAAACAAACAAACCCAACTGCAGGAAGGAGATGCTGTAGTTGCCCATTTTGATTACCATATGCATCCTATCACATCTATCGAGTGGAGCCCGCACGAAGCGTCCACCTTGGCAGTGACATCATCGGGCAATCAACTTACGTAAGAAACCTCTAATATATTATCGCACCGATTTAAGTAGCTAGCTCAAACTGTCTTGACTTGTGTTTCATCGACTTGGTTAATGTGTTTTCTCAGAGTATGGGACCTTTCACTAGAGAGGGACGAAGAAGAAGAGGCCGAGTTCAAAGCTAAGACGAAAGAACAAGTCAATGCCCCATCTAATTTGCATCCGCAGCTTTTATTTGTTCATCAGGTAAATTTGTGATATTGGTGAGTCTAAAATATATATATTTATTTTATTTGTTAAAACTTAAAAATTACTCTGGTTCATGTTAATAGCCTTCTGCGACGAAAAAATTCGGTCGGTACGTCGGCACGTCGGCACATGCATAATGATTCTGGACATGACTGGTCTAAAGATTTCTGCATTCAATCAAATCAAGGTATTTTTTATTTCCTATTTAGAAAAATAAATAAATATATGTGGTCAGATAAGCGCTTAATTTTGTGAATACATTAACTTTGGAACTTAATATTTGGTAGAAATTACAAGTTCAAGGTTTTTGGCATAATCCAATTTGCATTTCACTTGTTGGCAAAGTCTAGTATGTTTTCTGATCACTGGCTTTGGTCTGGAAGCCAGCTAGCTCCTTTTTATTAGGCATAATCAAGTTCAGCTCGACCATTCACACTTATGTGTAAACTGCTGGCCTATTTTTGCTCTCTCATGTCTTATAAATTCTTCGTAAATGTTATAGGATTGGATGGTATGGGTTGCACATCACGACAGCTATTTTCCATCAGCTCATTATTTTCTGCACAAACATATGTTTGTGTTTTTATTATATTTAATGGTTTATTTATTTATTTTATTTTGTTTCAAGGGGTTTTTTCTTCAATTTTTTAAGTTTTTCCTAGAGTTTTCTGGGTTTGGATATGTATTTTTTTTAAGTTTTATATTAGGATCTAGTTTTAGAGGACTTGGTCTAACTCGCCTGAATATTGACACCTGAATATTGACAGGAGATCTGGCTCGGTGATGTGGATTTGATTCGTGCTTTATTTGAGAGGGCAATAAGTTTGAGCCTTCCCCAGAATTCCTCGTTGCAAGAATATGCGGACAACTCGGGTGGGGCCTCTTCCAGCAATGTGGATTTTGAAGAGAATAATGCGATTTTGCAACATGGCTCGTGGCAGCAAGTGACTCCGAGGTTCTTTATTTCGAATATTAGATTTGTTGTTTTGAACACTTGATGAATATTGTTGTTTTTTTGTGGTTTTGGTTTGCTTTGAATGGATTGAGACATGTTTTGGGGTGCTTTGAATGGAATGATGAATAGTTTAGTATATTTTCGATTGAGATTTGGTGTTTTTAATATTCTATTACAACTTTTTACATTTAGGAAAGACGAATCGTAAAAACATGATTGTTTATAAAAAACCATTCCAGATCGGTTTTTTACAAATACTATTCTGGAATGTTCAACTTTCCAGAACGGTATTTGTAAAAACCGTTCTGGAAAGTTATACATTCCAGAACGGTATTTATAAAAAGACCGTTCTGGAATGTAGTACTTACTAGAACGGTTTTTTCATATACCGTTCTGGAATGTACAACTTTCCAGAACGGTATTTGTAAAAACACCGATCTGGAAAGTACTACTTATCAGAACGGTTTTTATAATTATCGTTCTGGAAAGTTGTACATTCCAGAATGGTATTTGTAAAAATCCGATCTGGAATGGACAACTTTCCAGAACACTTTTTACAAATACCGTTCTGGATTGTACAACTTTCCAGAACGGTATTTGAAAAAACCGTTCTGGAAAGTGGCGGATAAGTATAGGATGGTACCATTCTAGAACAGTTTTTTTTTACCCTTCTAGAAAGTCTGCCAATCCAGAAGGGTAAAAAAAGGCGTTCTGGAAAGTCTGCCAATCCAGAAGGGTAAAAAAAGGCGTTCTGGAAAGTCTGCCAATCCAGAACTATGTCACTACAGAAGGTACAGAAAGGCGTTCTGGATAGGCAGAATTACCCTTCTGGATATGTAGTTTCTGCACTAGTGTAGCATGAAGGACAAGGCGAAGTCATGTCTACTATCCCTGGAACCTGGTTTGTTGACTGACTGGGATATGATCAGCGAGAAATTCTTAAATCAATACTATTCGACCAAAACTACAGGGCATCTTCGGAGGCAAATTGCCACCTTTGAACAGTTGGATGAAGAGATATTTCATGAAATGTGGGAGCGTTACAAGACGCTTTTGCAAACTTGCCCCCAACACAACTATTCTCCAGAGATGACTATCCAATTTTTCTTTGATGGATTATTGGACCATGGGAAATGAGAAGTAGAGATAGCAGCAGGAGGAGATTTCGGAGATTTGACAGCCACCGAGGCGAGATGGGTGTTGGATAAGCAAAGCGAAAAATCTAGACAAACAAACTCTCGGCCTCGTAAAATGAAGGTTAATGAAATTTCCATTCCCGATCCTGATTTTGATGACGGCAAGTTAGTCAAGGCAAAGTGTGCAGAGATATTTGATGAAAAATTAGCTGCTTGAAAAGTCGAGCGGGCAAGCAAGGCCGCTGCACAGAAGAATACTACAGCATGCAACCAGTGCAAATCCCCTCAGCATTTAGTAGACGAGTGTCCAAATTACATAGTGCAGCAAGAAGACGTTAACGCAATTAAGAGTTATTTAAACCAAAAGAAGTACACCTCACAACGTGAGAATCCTCTCTTCAAATGGGGCCCAGGAAGTCCGAATTACATGCCACCCGATCCGCAGTATCCGCTACCACATTCGCAAGCACCACCGCCAAAAAATAACTTTCATACGCAAGGGCAGGCATCTAATACGGCTCAACCAAATTATCAGCTGTTGGTTTGGAAGAAAAATCAAGTGGCCGAGATAATCAGCAATAGAGAGGTACTTACAAAGGTGAACGCAAAGATAGATGAACTCTCAAAGAAGTTGAACGGAATTGACAATCTTTCTGGAATAGTGCATGATCTAGCTAAAAACATGGAAAGGATGGATAGAACTATGGGACAACTAGCGACTGACATTGCGAGGTCAAACAAGGAGAAGGACAAGCTCCCAAGTCAGACAGAGCAAGCATCGGCGGTTCATGTCCTTCGCAGTGGGAAGAAGATCGACAATGGCATAGTGGACCAGGATGAGGAAATTGTCTCTACAGCAGTAGACAAGCTACATAATTTCACCAATAGATATGTTCCGGATCCATTCAAGAGACGATTCCGAACAACACCCTTGGCAAAGACGAACCATCACTTCCAAAGCAATCAACGATGCAAATTAAGGATGTTGTTCCTTTTGCGAGCCGGTTGCGTCCAGCGAAAGAGAATAAGAGGTTCATGGAGCTATACAACCTCTTGAAGAATGTCAATATCAACCTACCACTTTTGGAGGTAATCAAAACAATGCCTGCCTACGTCAAATTTTTTAAGGAACTTACCTCGAGAGAGAGACGTTTGGAGACGAATCAATACGTAACATTGCCGAAGGAAGTTAGCGAAGTTTTTAAGAAGCCATTGCCACCCAAGGAACGCGATCCTGGAAGTTTCTGAATCATTATTTCAATGGCTACTGGACAAAAAGCAATAGAAATGTTAGATATTAGAGCAGGAGTGAATCTACTGTCGTATTCTCTTTATCAAGAGTTTGATCTTGGACCTCTAAAGCCGACAACCATGCGCCTACAGTTGGCCGATCGCTCAATTTGACTACCCTTGGGGATAGTTGAAGATGTTTTAGTACAAGTTGGAAAGCTGGTAATTCCTGTTGATTTTGTGGTTATGGACATTGGCGAAGTACCGACTGAGATCACGGAGCATACAGTTTTATTGGGGCGCCCGTTTATGTCTACCTCCCATACTCTAATTGATGTTCACAAAGGGAGGATGACAATGACCATTTTGGGTGAAACAGTGACGCTTTCTCTAAACGATATTCAAAACACTCCCTCCCCTGCCTTGTTAGATGATTGTTCTTTCGTTGACCCCATTACATCGTGCGTCCACGAATTAAGTGGAATCGCAACTTTGAACAAATTGAGCGACGGGGATGACGCCGGGTTTCTATCGAGTGAGGACATACACTAGTTGATTCAAGAAAGGTGTACGAGGAGTTTGAGGACCAGATGCACTTAAGTGGGGAGGACTTGATCAAGTTACTAGGTATTAACATACGCGATATCGTAGAAGGATTTCTAGATGATTTAGATGGGGAGAGCAAAGAAATTAAATTCGGGCAAAGGGTGGAGTTGAAGCCACCAATAAGTTGCTCAAGGTACGATTCCCTCAGCTCTAACAAAAATTTTTCGCATACAAGGAACAAGGGCGAGGCATATAGCAACGATTGGACGAGGAATAAGAAGAAATCAAAAGAGGTTCGCGCTAAGAAAGTCAAAAATTTGCAGTATGAGGTTGGGTAATTAGTATTGTATAATCACGAACATAAGTATGACCCAGCTGATTTTGGAGCTGCATGGAGTGGACCATTCTTAATAAAAGAATTGGACAAGTATGGAGTAGCCACGTTATATGATGAGGTCGGAAAATCATCTTTTCAAGTTCACAAGTATAGACTGAAGCCTTATCATGATGGAAGAAAGAAGAATCACGATCACGAGTTGGTGGAGTTGGGAGATCCACCACACGGTTGGAATTAAACGAACGAGATAGCATCGAGCAAGCGACGTTAAAATTTGCTCTTCTCGGGAGGTAACCCGAGCGTTTTGTATCCTTTTGTATTTTATTTTCATTTTATTTAATGTTTTATGTTTGTTTTTAATTGTTTAGAACAGATGGAAGAACTCAAACGAGAAGAATTGATCAAACAAGCAAAGGAAAAGTCTACCCAGCGTCGACGCGAACCCGTACCCGGCCCAGACGCGCTTTAAATACGGATTTTGCCCGACCAACCCGACCCATATGCGTCTTGACCCACGGAAAACCCAGGAAAAATAACTTAAAACCGCCTAGCCCCCTTCTTTTCCTTCACTTTTCATTCCCCAACTTCAAATTCTTCCTTCCTTTTTAAAAATTTTCTTTCTTCAAAATTCTAGCAAGTACTCACCAAACTTCACCACCAATTCACAACAATTCGACCAACATATACCAAAATTCCCAGAAATTTCCACATAAAAAATTCCTTTCAAGCTATTTCTCCAAACGGGCAAAGTGGGTTTCGGGCAAATTCGGGCAATTCGTTCGTTTCAAAGGATAATCGTCGAGGTACTTCACTTCAAACTCTCTTGGGACATATATTATTATTGTTTGGTTGTGTTGGGAAATCTTTGGTGCAAGGATTACTTGAGTTCTTAGTTGGTTGAACACGCACGCCAAATGTTCGACAAAATTCCCCAAAGAAGCAAAGAGTTTATTTTTCAAGAATTTTCATTCCCGTTGCACTTCGTATTGATTGATAATGTCTCGGGCGGGAAAACGTAAGGATGTTTCGGGGAAATATGGAGCACCGTTCCAAATTTACGACAAAAAGGAAGGGGACACTTTTAAACTTATTCGAAAATGGGGGTTTGCGACTCATCGGACTTTGAACATCAATGGACTTGAGGAGGAGGCCTCGAATGGCTCGGAACACCACACCGACCTTTCCCGCTATGTCGATGGCCTCGGGTGTGAGTACTTCGCCCAAATGCACCTCCCCGGATTTAGCGAGCTTATGCTCGAATTCTTCTCTACTTTGGTGATACAGAACGATGAGACGTTCACATGTAGGCTAGGTGGGAACGATGTTCACGTGAATGAAGAGATGTTCGGATACATTTTTGGTTTCCCGACCGAAGGGGACCACCAGGTAGGCGTTCAAGGCTTCGATTTAGCCTCTTTTTGAGGGATGATCACCGGGGGAAACACGGGCGATTGCAAGCAATTCCCTTGCACAAAAATTCAAGACGAAGCCCTCTACGTTGCCTACAAGATCCTTGGGCACATCATTTTGGGCAAAAACGAGGCCACCTACGCGACCAAATCCCAGCTCTACGTTTTACAATGTCTTGTTGACGGTCGTCAAGTCCGGCTATACCCGTTGATCTTGCAAGGATTCTACAATGTTACTAAGGGTACGTCGGGAAGCAAAACGCCACTCCTTTCCTTCGCACCATACATTACCGGCCTCGCCCATCACTTCGGGTTCGATCTGGCCGAAAACAGACTTAGCCCACTCGGGATGACTTCACTTCCTTTAACGCGTGCACCCGCACCCCGAGTGAGGTCTTCGAATCAAGAGGATCCTCTTCTCGACGTGACGATGAGGATGACGATATGGAGCCAGCCCCACGCACCACTTCGGGCCCGAGTCTCGATTGGGGCAAATTTTTCGAAGAAAACCGAGCATTTCAATTGAACATGTTCGACAAGCTCCAAATAACGACAAGATCGACGCGAACCACGAGCAAAACCGTCGAAGCTTGAGGAAGATGCGCGCTCGCATTTCGAGCCTCGAGGAATGGTTCGAGGCGGCTTATCCCCAACTGAGCATGGACGTCGATCAGAACCCCGAGGATGATGGATCCCGTGAGTTCTAAAATCTTGTATCTTTCTTTTATGCTTTTATATATATAAAAAATGAAAAATCCAAAAATATTGTTACTTTCTTTGCTTTTGTTTGTTTTGTTTTTCTTAGGGCATTTCACATCACACACGTTGAAGAAGCGGCCGATTGCACAAGTCAACGAGTAGCGGCCGATTGCACAAATCAACGAGTAGCGGCCGATTGCACAAATCAACGAGTAGCGGCTCGACCTTTTTATTTCAGGGATGTTTTCTTTTCCTTCCTCTTTTTGATTTTTGATGTATTTGTGGCAATCAGGAGATTGCCGGGATTTTTAGAGAGGGGGGGTGGTCGAGTGTGATTTGTATTGCTTAATTGTGTAATTTTTAATACTTGGACTATAATAATTATATGCTTAAATGTGATTAATTGCTATTTCTACGCTTAATTGTGTTTGTATGGCTTTCCTGTCGAAGTTAATTATGTATGATTATTTGTTCTGGTCTTTTGAGCGTGCATAAGTGCATAAAATTTCAAAATTTTATTATTATTTATTGTAAAATGGTACTTGGACGCAATTGATTTTGCAAAACCTTAAAAGCAGCGTCAATTCAAAACTTTTTCATGCAGAAAGCCTGTGAGTAGCTTGAGTGATCATCATCATTGCATGTACTTGAATAAGTTTCAGTTTTGATATCTCTTTGAAATCGCTGTGTGTAGTTGACTTTGATAATGAGGTTAAGGAACAAGAAAAAACCCTATTCCGGCCATATCCATATATTTTAGCCACTATAAATTCCGAATGAGCCAATCATAGCCAAATAATCCATGCCTATAGCCATGAGTGTTTTTGAGACGACCCCTACAACCCAATAAAAGCGTGGGGTAGGAGTTCGTATTTTTATTGGTTATTTGAGTCTTGGAAATTTTTATTAGGAATTTATTATTTTGTAAGTAAGGACCACCATCTAAAAATATATATAAAAGAAAAAAAAAAAGAGAAGAAACCCCATAAAAAGAATAAAAGGGGATAAAATAAAAAAAAAGAAAATAAAAGGATGGTGAGTCTAGTGAATTGTTTTAATCATTGCCTACGCGCTTTATTAAGGCTTGAGTTTTATGGTTTATTTTATGAAGCCTTATGTTTAAGGGGCAAAAGAGCACATTATAAGCTTCAATTGTGCTTAGTCGGTTTACGAGTTTCGAGTTGAGGATTAGCCTAATTTTAAGGCTACGTTTTGAGAGTTAAGTGAGATTTTTATTTTTTTGAGTGAGGTGAAGCAATTTGCTTCTTGATTAGATTAGGTTGAGTGAGAGATTGAGCCACACGACTTATATATTCCACACCCGTCCAAAGAGCCTTACATTATAACCCGTTAAGACCTTACCGATTCTTAGTTTTGATAACACACTTAATATGCGATTGAGGAGAGATTGATTTTCCGTGCTTATTTACTGTGCATGTAATTGTATGATTTGAGTGTATACACGTCCCATGCAGCAATGCTTGAGTGCTTTTGAGCGAACACCCATATATATTTCCCTTTTGAGAGGATGCATGAATTTAATTTTGAAGCGACAATGTAATATAGGTGGAGTGTTTGACGTTGCGTGACTTGTACCTATATTTTCAAAAATTATGTATGTAGCATAGCACGACTCTTTGCTTGAACTGATTTTCATTCTAGTTATACTTTCAATTTATCGTTTGTTCGAGGACGAACAAACCAATTAGGCGTGGGGTAGTTGATTAGAGTAGGTTTGTCCTTATTTTTAATAGATTTTTAGTACGTTTTTCTATTTTTTGTTGGTATAAGTTTGATGGTTTAAGCTTAATTTCGTATTTTCATAGTTCCAGATTATTTTACCGTATTTTGATCATGATTGATGAAATTAGGTGATATTTCGTTGTTTTTCACCTTATAGCTAAGTAACCTGAAGAGTTCAGCGCGTAATTAGATGAGTTCAATGTTCAAAAGTGGAGAACGAGCTTTCTGGTCAACGAGTAGCAGAAAAATCGAGAAAATGAGACAGAGCCTCAGTAGCGTCGATCGACGTAAGCATCGATGCTACGTCGACGTGAGTCCTTGCCCGCGACGATCGACGCTCAGTTGACGCAAGGCCGACGCAACTCTCTGAAGCGTCGATCCAAGAGTGCGTCGATCGACGATCAGTCGACCCAACTCTCTGTTGCGTCGATCCATGACCGCATCAGTCGATGCCCCCGCCCAGTCGACGCGAGCACCAGGCAGCATCAACGCCGAGAGCCAGCCTGTCACGCCCCATTTTCGAAAAGTGTAAATTTTGATTATTTATAAATAAAACTTCCAAAATAAAGGGTGTGAGTTTTCAGTAAATCACAATCACAATAAATTTGAGCAGAAGCGTGAATAAAACTTAACATTCATTTAAAAATAGGAGATTCACTTAATGAATCAAAATAGTAGTACTCGACTATTTAAGGCGTTTTAAATAGAAACACAAGTCTCAAACTTTATTTTGTAATTTGACATAAAATTAAAGATACCAATCCATAGAAAGGAAAATAAAATAGCATTGGAAGTAACATCTTCGCATCCACCGCCTCGTACCACATCCAACTCCTTAACCTGAAAAGTTTGATAATAATGGGTGTGAGCTTTCAACTCGCTCAGTGGGGATTTGTTTATCAACATTAACCACAAGTCAGACAAACCATAAATGAATAGCTACAACACACTGTCAGTCGTTCATAGATGTTGGCCAACCATAGATTTAGCTCGAAAGCTACTGTTGTTTTAGCCCGAAAGCTACTGTTGTTTTAGCCCGAAAGCTACTATGGAATGTTGCATTGAGACATAGATAATTCATACAATCGCATTTAACATAGACAAACATAGAACACGTTCGGCAATGTTAAGAAGAAATCATATAAATCATAAATGAATGGCTACAACACACTATCATTGTTTTAGCTCGAAAGCTACTATGGAATGTTGCATTGAGACATAGATAATTCATATAATTGCATTTAACATAGACAAACATAGTTTTGAAAAGGTTTAGAATCACCCACCTTTGAATGCGTTTCGTGAAAATGCGAATGTAGATGCTCGTGCTTGAAAATTCTACTTTTGAGATCCCTCGTTTCCTACATTAAAATAATAATTCAACTTAGTGCTTCGCTTTAAAAAAATGGATTTGGATAATTGAAAAGATAATTAAACCATAGCCATGAATCGGATGTCCGGTTAGGGAAAACAAAGCCAATATGGTTGTTTTAGTCGGGTTCTTGGAATTGGAGGGATAAAAATTGAAGTTTTGGGTAAATTGGAGGCTCAATTGAACAAGGGTAAGAGTCTTTGGGATCAATTGGTTAAAAATTGAAATCTTTGGGATCCAATTGAATAAAGGGCGAAAGTCTGGGGGTTGAATTGTAATTCCTGGAAAATGGGCTGGATTAAATTGAGGGATTTCAGCCCCAAATCCCTAATTCTTTCTCCCCTCCCGTCTCTTTCTCCTTTCTCCAAAACAAAACTCGGCCAGCCTCTCTCTTTGGGGTCTCGGGCGATGGCGACGGGGCTCGGAAGGAAACGGCGGCAGCTTCGCCTCCAATCGATGGCGGCGGCATTCAGGCGCCTCTCCCGTTTCCCCCCTATCCCCCTTCTTCTTCGTCCAGAATCGGGGCAGAGGCGGCGATGGTGAATTGGCCGGCCATCCGACGGCGTGGCGACGACAATTGGGCGGCGGTCTCTCTGCTCCTCGACGGCGGCTACCCGTAGCAGCTACAAAAGACGGAGGCTCGGTGAAACGGTACCTGCGACAACAACGGCGTCGGCGTTCGGCTCTCCGGCTACAAGAGCAGCGACGGCAGGCATAGCTGGGCTCCAATTGGGCGTGCGGTGATGGCATCGGTGGACGTCAATTGGCGACGGGCTGCTGGAAAAATGGCGACCAAAAACGTGGCGGAAACAGGGCTCCGATCGGGTGAGTCATTCTTCGGCTACGCGTCGATGGGGTTCGACAGCGGTTCGATTTGACGGTTGGTCCTCGTGGGTTGTCGGGTTCTGGTGATGGTGGTGGTGGTTCGTTGGGTGGCAGGCGGTGGCCGTCGGCCAGTCGGGTTTCGGGTTTGAAACGGGTCGTGGCGGTGGTTGTGGTTTCGGACGGTGGTGTTGGTGGTTTGTTCGTGGTTGTCAGCAGGTGGCTGTGGTTGGGCGGCGATTGTTGGTGGCGGCGAGGCGGCGATGGGGCGTGGGGCTGTGGGTTTTGGGTCGGTTTTGCCGTGGTGGTGTGGCTGTCAACGGGGCTTAGCGGTTGTTGGCGACAACGTGGCGGCGAGACGACGAGCGGCGTACAAGTTTACGACATGGGTTTGGTGGCGGTTTTGGACGTTCGGGTGTGTTGGTGTACGGGTTTTGATCGGCTGCGGCTGTGGTTTTCTGTGATTTTGGCCCGTAAGCGCAGCCGACAATGGCGACAAGTCGGGACAGAGGGCTGGACCAGAGGTTTGGGGCTCGGTTTGTTCGGTGGTGTTGGGTTTTTCCGGCGATTAGATTAGCGTGGTGATTCGGTTGGGAGATTGGGATGGCGATTTGTTGTGTTTTGAAATCAAATCTTTGAAAGAAAGTTAGAAAACGAGAATCGATTTTTACCTTGCGGCTGTGTATACAGAAATCTTGTAATGGTTGATGATGGTTAAGATTTTCTTTATAAACCAAGCATAGGATTTAAATTTGGAAAGTTAGGGCTTAGGTTGTAGTCTTGGTGAAACCGGGCTAAGTCGTTGGGCTCGTTTTTAAAGTCCGTAAAGAGTCGACCCAAAGACTCTTAAGTTTTAAATCAAATAATTTTCGCAAATGATCCAATAGTATTTTAAGTTATTAAGTAAATTATAATAATTTTAGAAATTAAAGTTATTTTATACAATTAAAATCTATTAATTTAATTATAATGATATTTTAAAATAATTTAAGATAATTTATAAAGAGTTCAACTACAATATAATAGTCTTTTTAAATTTAGGTATATAATAGAATTTACAATCGTTTTATAAATCTTATTAAATAGAATTTCTTAAATCAATTAAAATTAGAAGTAGAAAATATTCAATTGAATTTGAATAGTAGGCTTAGTGTATATGAAACAATAGAATATGATAAATATATATATATAATTTATTTGGTAACCGAATTGTTAAATTCGATTAAATAGAATTCTATGGGTTTCGAATTTGGGCTTTGGTAAAAATAAAAAATGAAAGTAATAATGTTTAAATTTGGTTTTGGTAAAAATAAAATAAAATGAAAATAATGTAATTGGATTTGAAAAAAAAGGCTTATTGGACTTGAAACAATAGAATTTAAATAAAAAAAAAAATATTGGGCTTAAAATTATAATGAAATAAAAATTTGGGCATTACACAGCCTGCATAGATCAACGTGACGGCCAGAAATTTGTTTTTAGGGATTTTTGTGCGCCAAGACATGCTATATCTATATATACCCTTCATATTTCCGATTTTTTGGAGACACACGACATCTTAGGTTATTTTAGCTTAGAATAAACGTAATTGCACATATTATAACAATATTTGAAGACCGAGATCAAGGATCGAAGAACGAAGAGTCCGAAACTTCAAATTCACGTTCGGGATTCAATCTTCGCCCAAGATCAACGTTCAACTCCGGAATAGCTTTAGATTTTCATTGCTTTCACTAGTTCCAATAAGTATTCTAAACTCTTAGTTAATTTCATAGTTAATTTCCTAGTTAATTGTTTAGTTATATTCTTAGTTAATTCGAGAACTAGTTTAATTAGTTTAATCATTTCATGCTTGGATGTTGGATCTATTTAGTTTATTTATGATAGTTGATTTATGCTTAGTTATTCGTTTTTAGATTCTTATGATAAAATTGCTTCATGGTAGTTTCTTATATTCATGTTTTTAGATTCGATGTTTACTTCTTAGTTCTTAAGTTCGAATAATTTAATTATTGCTCGTAGTTGATAATATAGTTCAAAATAACTAGTTTAATTATCCTTAGTTTAATTATTGCTTTAGCTATAATGATTAATTCAAAATCTTTTAAAACCCCAAATGTACATGTATTTTATTCTAGTTCGTAAATTGAGAAAAACATCCTAAAGACCGAATAGTTGTTTCCTCGTGAGATTCGACTCGAGTCAAACTCATCACCCTACAAGTTCCTCGTACTCTTGCGAGAAAACTTACGTGTTTTAATTTAAATATCTATAATTGGGGTGCACAAAAGTTTGGTTCATTACTTGGTCACATTGTCAATGCTTAAGGGATAGAAGTGGATCCATCTAAATTTGAAGCCATTAATGGATGGGACACCCCCAAAAGTGCGAGTGAAGTTCGTGGTTTTCTCTGTCTGGCAGGCTACTATCGAAGATTTATCGAATGATTTTCTAAGATAGCCGTGTCGATGACTCTACTTACAAGGAAAGGGGAGAAGTTTGTCTGGAGCACGAAGTGCGAGGAGAGTTTTCAAGAGCCGAAGAAAAGGCTCAGTTCCGCACCTGTCTTGATAATTCCCGACCCAACGAAGGACTTCGTTATTTATTGCAATGCGTCGAAACAAGGTTTGGGTTGTGTCTTGATGCAACATGGGAATGTAGTGGCTTATGCGTCACGACAACTCAAAACTCATGAGACAAACTACCCTACGCATGATTTGGAACTCGCGTTCGTAGTTCATGCTTTGAAGATCTGGAGACACTACATGTATGAAGGAAAGTGTGAGATCTTTACAGACCATAAGAGTTTGAAGTATTTGTTCACTCAAAAGGAGTTGAATATGCGTCAACGAAGATGGTTGGAATTAGTTAAAGATTACGACTGCACCATTAACTACCATCCAGGGAAGGCGAATGTGGTAGCTCATGCGTTGAGTCGTAAAGGAAGACTGATGAGTTTACCTTCCGAGCAAGAAAAGTTGGTTGAGGAATTCGCCAAGATGAAGATTGAAATGGTGATACCTCCAAAGAACACGAAGGGGATCTTATCATCCTTAGTGGTACAACCCACTTTGTGAGAAAGGATCAAGGAAAATCAAACCCAGGATGGTTTCATAAGCAAGATGAAAGAGAAAGTACAGAAAGGAACCATCAAAGGTTTTGTTTTAACAGACGATGGAGTTTTATTTTACGAAGGGAGGATTTGTGTTACAAAAGACGAGAGTCTAAGGAAAGAACTTGTGGAAGAAGCCCATTTCACTCCTTACACTGCACATCCTGGTGGTACCAAGATGTATAAGGACTTCAAGACAGTGTTTTGGTGGAGAAGCATGACGAGAGACATTGCCACTTTTGTGGGAAAGTGTCTACTTTGTCAGCGAGTTAAGGCCGAACACCAACGACCGTCAGGCTTTCTACGACCACTAGAGATCCCAGAGTGGAAGTGGGAGCATATCTCTATGGATTTCGTAGTAGGTTTACCGCCATCGACGAGAGGTAACAAAGCGGTGTGGGTGATAGTAGATCGTTTAACCAAGTCGGCTCACTTTTTACCGATCAAGATGACTTTCAACATGGAAAAATATGCCCAAATCTATATTCGGGAAATTTTTAAGTTGCATGGAGTACCGGTCTTGATTGTGTCAGACAGAGACACAAGGATCACTTCGAACTTTTGGAAGAGATTGCAAAGTGCTTTGGGCACTAAATTGAAGTTCAGTACGACTTATCACCCAAAAACAGACGGTCAAACTGAAAGGACTAACTAGGTCATAGAGGATATGCTGAGAACTTGCATACTCAACTTGGGAAGTCAATGGGAAAGCTTATTACCGTTGGCAAAATTTTCTTACAACAACTGTTATCAATCCACCATTGGTATGGCTCCGTACAAGGCTCTGTACGGAAGAAAGTGTAGATCTCCTCTGTACTGGGATGAAGTAGGAGTGATAAAGATTTTGGGCCCCGAACTGGTACAAGAGATGGTTAAACACATCGCCACGATCCGAGATAGAATTAGGACTGCGCAGGATCGACAGAAATCTTATGTGGACCGTCGAAGAAAGGATCTGCATTTTGAGGTAGGCGATAAGGTGTTTCTGAAAGTAGAGCCAGTCCGAGGTGTAGTATGATTTGGTCAAAGGGGGAAGTTGAAGCCAAGGTACATAGGGCCATTAGAGATTCTCAGGAGAATCGGAGAATTGGCTTATGAGCTTGCACTACCACCCAGTTTGTCGAGCATTCACAACGTCTTCCATGTATCGATGCTAAGAAAGTATGTCTACGATCCACACCACATTGTGAGTTACGAAGAACTTGATGTTAATAAGGGTTTAACCTATGAGGAAGCTCCGAAAGTGATTTTGGATCGTAAGATACACCAATTGAGGAATAAGGAGATAGCATTGATAAAGGTGCAATGGAGACGTCACGGGATGAATGAGGCCACATGGGAACAAGAGGAAGAGTTCAAAGCGAAGTATCCAAATTTTAGCATTTCGGGTAAGTGCGGAATTTTGGGGACAAAATTTTTCTAAGAGAGGGTAGGTTGTAACACCCATGCATCAAATACATATTTTCATTTTTTTTAATTCATCATTGTGCATCAAAAATATAAAGGAATTTTGAAGAAAAATCCCCAATGCTTCTTTTGTTCCACTCCCCACACAAATAATTTCATTCTTCACTCCCCAATACATATTTGACTTTCATGACCACTGCCTTGTTTTATAAAAATCCAAATTTACCCTTATTTAATGGGTTTGTCCTTTTATGTAGAAAAGTCAAAAATTTATTATTCAGAATTCGAGTACTTACTTCCAATGTATCTTATTCTTAATGGTTATGTACTGAATACTTCATGGCTTTGAAATTAATACTTAGCATAGAATACTCCGAAAATTTCCATGATAAATTGATCCATGAAAATGGTATCGGAGCCTAGGTTTATTAAGAACTTGTAAGAAAAAATTATTATAATTATGTAATTAACTTTTGGTCAGGATATTTATCTCTAAAATAGATCCAAACGTGTGTTCGAGATGTATTCATTTCAGGCAATATTTCCAAATATTGGAAATATACGAGATTGACCACAAAGAGAAAGTAGCATATTGGGATAACCAATATGTTGAAAGACGAATCGCGGGAGTCGATAGGGAAACCTTGAGACAATGCGAGAAATAAAAGACGTATCATCTGAGTTACCTTTGGGTGAATCAGATGCTGAAGGCGGATCTCATATACTATAGGGACGAAACTCATGAATCCCATCAATAGATCTAACTGCAACGAAGTATCCGATTCCTCTAAGAATCTTAGTGAAATCCAAAAGATGATACAAGACATCGACCACCAGATCCAGGTGAAGATGAAGGAGGTAATTGAACATCAAAATGAAACACGAGAAATCATAATTGATGTTCAAAGATGAGTCAAGGGCCTTGAAGTCAAACCAAGTACACCCGGAGGAAGAAGACGTATAACTTTCGGAATGGAACCCCTCTTACACCAAAAGGAGAAACCGATTGAGGTTATAAGACAACCGACGGAAGAGGAGAAGATGATGGCCATAATCAAAGGAATTCCATTACAACCCAAGAAGTGATGGAAAGAATCAACATGGAAGATTTACTCGACCTAATCGAATCCTTCACCGGATTAGGTATTGTGGATCTAAAAATGAACTCATGAGATTCTTCGGCCTTAGTACCAAGAAGCGCTCCACCAACAACAAGTTTTAATCAAGGCAAAAGTACGACTTCGCACGAACCAGTACAAGATGCACCAATACCACATGTCGGGGACTTCACCATCAAAGGAGATCCTACAGACATAGTAAGTACCAGGCAACGTTCCCGAAGGCCCAATATTCTCAACACGCCACACGGGAAGTCTGAACTTTATTCCATATATCCGTATGGGTTAATGTTAAATCTGGACGTTCCAGATTTTAAGAATCGATAGATACTAATAGATGATTGGGCCTCTGCAATGCGAATTGCAGCTGGAAATCTCGGTCTAGAGAAAGAAGGGTTCATTCTACTCCTTGAAATGAGCCTG
Source organism: Phtheirospermum japonicum (assembly GCA_014905375.1). Taxonomy (NCBI): domain Eukaryota; kingdom Viridiplantae; phylum Streptophyta; class Magnoliopsida; order Lamiales; family Orobanchaceae; genus Phtheirospermum; species Phtheirospermum japonicum. The sequence goes on from BMAC01000669.1 coordinate 78,532, forward strand.
GAAGGATCCGTAAAGATCGCATGGGATTTAGCAGGAGCAGATATAAAAAGGGAAGTTATAGTTGGAGAATCATTCAAAGAAATCGTCAATAATATGGATAAATTATTCAAAATCAAGTTTATCGGCACAGGATATTTCGAGGTAATGGAAGAGGAAAAACAGAAAAAATATCGACAAGCTCTCTATTGCCTCGAGCTACGAGATATTTGTCATTTGGACGAATATATCCAACTATTCACCGAATGCAAATGGAAATCCAAGGTGAATGATGGAGATGCGGCTCAACTTTTCTTTGCAAAAATAACAAGTCCGTGGAGAAAAATGTTGATCCAAGAGTACAAGACAGCAACTAACATGGATACGGTTGCTAGAAGAATGTATTTCCTAAAATCCAAGTTAGCAGAGTGGTGCCACCAGGAAGCACTTCACAAAAATTACAAGAGACTAAGAGGAAATAACAAATCGGTTCCTCTATGTTGTGCTGAGAATGACATTCCAACAGTAGTGGGAGGTCAACCATAGAGACATAAGCGGAAGAAATAAAAAATTCACTCTCACGCTCGAAGTAACAAGAAAAGGTTTCCATGGAAACCAAGAATATTATAGTCAAAACAAAAGGCCAGAAACTATAAATTAGGAAAAAGAATGGGGCCAAGTCGAAGTCGGGGCTCGTTCTCAAGCCAAGGAAGCACGAGTAGGATGCCAACAAAGAGAAATTTAAGGCGAGCTCACACCAGAGCTAATGAAAGTTTTAAGGATTACGGAGTTAAGGGGCATATTTCTACCGATTGCCCTGAGAATCAAAGAAGAGGCGTTAGACAGTTCGAAACAACTGAAGAGTTCGAAGAAGCTGTCTATTACCAGAATCTGGTACAGGTGTATCAATTTGAAGATATACCCTCAGTTGAAAGCATCTATGAAGAAGAAATTTACTCTGAAGATAAAAGTGAATCATATTCAGAATCAGAGTGACGAAGAATATCTTCAACAAGTAGTAAGGGAGGATATGTCAGGATTCCTCTCACATACAACAGTTTCTCATAAGATGCTTATGAGGATAATGAAAGAAGATCTAAAGCTCCAAATGTATGAAGGATTTACAATAGGGGCAATGGAAAACGCGATGGATAAGTTGGGTTTAAGAAATCGAAAACACCATATTATCCATAGAGTTTCCACGGGAGAATTCGCGATACCAATGGAATATACGGGAAACAGATCGAGATGCAACTAATCCCCTACCGAGAAATCCAGGAGATTAAAAGCACACTCAGAAGAGAAATGGCAAATATACTTTCGTGGATCCATATTGGAGCCATTCGAGTAATCATAAAATCAACTTTTAAAGAAGGAGTTGATTCACCATTAAATCTATCTCTCTTCTATAAAAGAATCTCAAATATCAAGGACTCTTGGCTGGGAGCAATCACCGGAAACTTATGCGCAGTAAAACTGGTATTCAATGTCTACCCGACGATTGCGTATAATTGGGAAGATCGAGATTTTAGAAGAGTTCTCACCCTTCATCAAGATTTCAAAAGACCAGACCTGATGACGAAGGCAGAAAGACCCTACTCAATAATGTAAGAGATTTCATATACATTCTCAAATAGTCATAATTTGGAAGTATTCCTGAGAAAAGAGTTCATAGAAATACCAAGGATCTTTGATGACGTAGCAAAGGCAGTCTTACCAGAAAATCATGCAACCTCCAACAATAAGAGAGATTGATATGAGAATTCAAGATCGGCCGGTTCTTAATAAAAGTAAGAGCCTCATGATCGAACCAAGGAGAATGTCTTTCCAACAAGACAGAATGATCAGTGGACCTCAATGGGAAGGTCTAAGAATCAGCCAAAGCACTCGAGCTCCAGAAGTATTCAAGACCAATGGAGAGTTGAAGTGCCTATATGGATGGAGAGGTGTGGAAGTAATATTAGACATCACTCAAAAGAATAACATATTCCCTTGTGATGCATTGTATCACCTGCAACAACCTTCCCTGGGAAGATATCAAGGAGTCCTCAAGATTGGAGAAATTGAAACAATCATTGAGGGAAGTGCAGGAAAAATCCCAGAGCAACTAACTTTAGGGATAGAGTTTCTCGAGGATCATAAGTCTTGGGAAAGATTAAGAGATGGAATAGAGTTTACGGTGGGTGAAAAAAGATACAGAATTAAATGAGCACCAGCCCATTCTCCACATACATTCCCGTTGGAACGATATATTCAAGATATCGTGCGGAATACTTTACAGCCTACATTGATTCAAGCGCAGGAATTTGCACGGCTAAACCAGAAGTATTCCCCAAAGAAATGGAAAAAGAATTGTCTCCAGTAGCGGGAAGAGATTTCTCTAAAAGGATCCTAGTCCTTAAAAGAGGGATCAAGCAAGTGGAAATGATGATGGGAGGAGCAAACGGTTCTCCGTGGTATAAATTTAAAACTCCACCAATCTATTTCCATGATACGGGAGTGTATATTCTGTTAGGAAGTAATTTCCTACAGACATTCAAAAGATTTACACAATAAAGTGAGACTAGAAAACTTATTTTCACAACTCCGTGTGATCATAAGATTATAGTCCAGCGATTAAGAGAGGCATTCCACAGAAAGATGCCAATCAATTTATGCAGCAAGCGTGGTGATCAAGGAAAACTTTGACACCCAAAAATGAAAGATCGAAGAAGTTATGGAGAAGCAATTTATCCAACTACGAAACGAAAGCTTAGGTGGCCAAAGGACGAAAGGATTAAATCAAAAATGATTGAACTCCTCAATGCCACCCTAGACACGAGTACACAACTAGACGCCATCGTGGAAGAATAAATTTCACTGGAGGACATCAAAAGAAAATTCAAAAGAATTTCAATGATGATCATCTAGCATTGTGGGACAAGAATGATCTCAAAGCATCTTTGAAGGTGAAAACCGGAAAAGAAAATGAGTTTGTCAGATATAAGCCTATTCTGATGAATCAAGAAGATCGAAAGGATATGAAACAAATACTTAAGGAACACATAGACCTTAAGTTAATTGAAGTAGGCGTCTCTCCATACAGTAGACCGGGACTCCTAGTCAGCAACCATGGAGAAATAAAAGAGGAAAACCAAGATTGGTGATTAATTATAAAGGAATCAATAATATCTTGGAATTCGATGGATATTATATTCCAAGCAGAGAACATTTGGTAAATTGCATTAAGAATGCAAAAGTGTTCTCCAAGTTTGATTGCAAATATGGGTTCTACCAGAATAGGATGGAAGAAGGAACCAAGAAGTTCACGGCCTTCTCCACACCACAAGGACATTATATCTGGAAGGTTATGCCAATGGGTCTAGAAAATGCACCCCAGATATATCAAAGAAAGATGGATAATCTCTCTAAAGATTATTTTAGCTTCATGTTTGTGTACATTGATGATATACTCATCGCATCAAAGAACATGAATGATCATCTAAAACATTTGGAAATCTTCTCAGATGTTTGCCAAAAGGAGGGATTAGTGCTTTCGGAAAAGAAGGCGGTAATTGCTACGAGAAATATCGAGTTCCTTAGGTTAAAGATCGATGATTCTGGAATCATTCTACAGAATCATATTGTTGAAAAGATACAAAGATTTCCAGACACACTCAAGGATAAAAAAAATAACTTCAAAGTTTCCTAGGAGTTGTTAATTTTGCCGGGATGTTCGTAAATAATCTGGCACATTACAGGAAGGTGTTTAGTTCCCTACTAAAAAAGGATGCCGTTTTTAAATGGTGAAAGGAACACCAGGAAGGAATTAAACAGTTAAAAGGGGATTGCAAACAACTTCTAAAACTGGCAATTCCAAATGATGAGGACGAGCTTGTCCTATACACGGATGCCAGTGACTATTGGTGGGCAGCAGTTCTTACGAAACTAATGCCCAAAGGAGAAGTGCCATGTAGATATTGCAGCGGTCTATTTTCAGATAATGAAGCAAACCGATGGCATATCAATGAGAAGGAGTTTTTCGCAGTTAGAAAGGCGTTTAAGAAATGGCCTTTATTTCTTATATCTAAGAAATTCGCCTTAAAAATTGATAACTTGAGCGTAAAAGCCTTTTTCAAAAATAGAATTGAATCTAAACCTGAAAAGGCTAGATTACTTAGATGGAAAGTTGAATGTCAATATTATAATTTTGATATTGTCATTATAAAATCTCATGAAAATGTTATTGCAGATTTTTTAATGAGAGATGGAGGGATCAGGAATTGATTCATTCCTCAAAATGGCGAGGCATCTAAGGGAACACCTGGAGATGATTCAACACAAGTTCGATACATTGACCCTCAATGCAGAGGTAGCCGGAAGGTTACAACGAGTTTATCGGGAAACTGTTTCCGATCGAATACGAGGTTGCATATAGGCCAACTAACAGTTATGGTCTGTAATGTGAAAGACCCTTCTCCGGGCGACATCTTCAATGGTGCAGAACGAGACACTTCGAGTACAGGGCTCTATACCTGTAGCAGGGGATTCTAGTACCCGTAGCACGAGAACTAAGATGGAATAGTCTACGGATGAACCATCTCAAGTTAAAATTGATACTCTGGAGTCAAATCCCGAGTTTTCAATTCAACGCATCACCTCAGGGGTTAATGAGGAAGAGATCGATCTTAGACCACTAACATGCAAATCTAAGACCAATACTTACGAGATTTTGAAAACTTCTCATTTTCAGGTGTACCAACAGAGATGGGAGAAGTTAATAACCAGGGTGGGAATTAATCCGGCAAAATGTCTATTAGATATTTCCGGAAGATATCCCAGAGTGTGAATGATGCCAGAGTCTCATCCACAAGATGTAAAAAGCTGGTATGAATTCGGAGCCTTAGCATCAGTTCATACAAGATCGCCAAGTTTCTAGGAAATATCACAACTTCCGAGATGGATGCAAGATGCAGTGCATGAGACATGGGCGAGTAACCCACATCTTGCACGGGGTGATGTCCTAGAGTTATATTTCTTTAGTGCAGCACCAGAACCAATTGGAAAGGGAATGCATGAAGTGTTCCATTTCATCACGCTTAGGCGACCAGACGTGGAAGCAATGAAGAAAATCAAAGCACCATCGTCTGAAGGGATTCCGTTAGTGTCATCACTCACGGAAGACGACATGTCCACAAGAAGGGCATGGGGTCTTTGGGTCTGTCTCACCGAGATGGACAAAGTCAAGTTCCCATTCAAATTCTTCCAGAATACGGTGAATGGGTCTTTCCTGTTAAACACAATGACAGGAAACACAACAGGATTTGCATAAGATTTATTTGAGAAAAAGAATCTCTTCTGTGGAACAACAAGCTACCGGGGAGTAAAGAAGCTCGCCGGAAATACTGCAACATGGCCCACGTCTAGAGATGGGTGGAGAAAATATGTCCGGAATGCTCAAATCAGACGAAGCCGGAGTTTGGTACAAAGTCCAAACAAAACAAGTCAGGTGGTCAGGGACCACCAAAAACATGTTTTGCCCGGGGACCGCACAAATTAAAAAAGTGAAGGATTCCCCGACAAAGAAAAAAGGATCATGTGATTATCAGGTCCCTCAAGAACGTGCCTCTGCAAAGCGAAAATTCCACCAGCTAACAAAGCACAATAATGTAAGTAATGACGTAAGCAATAACATCAATTAATTTACGAGCTATGTGAAGTCCGGATTTCAAGTCCTCCAGACTACYATAAAATCAGGATTTGGAGTAAGCAGAAGACATCGCTCATCACCTTCTATTTTCTCATATTAAGAAATAAAATCCGGAGAGAGTGTTTTGTGTACAAGAATAAAAGAGTCTTTCAATAAGTTTGTATTAGAAATTTTATGTATTCACGAGTGCAGGCCTTCTCTATGAGAGGCTAAACAAGTTTTCTCCTCCCAAAAGGAGATTACTAATGTAATAAATTTTATTTTAAGTTCTTAATAAAATAAAGGCTTCTGGTTCAACATGTGTGCTTGATAAATTATCTCTATAAATCAAGTATCTCGTACGCCTAGTGTAGGAAACGAACTTAGGCTGTGCTGAACAGTTACTGAAGGAGTCGGATAACTTGTAGTTAAACTTCTAAGAATAGGAGTTAGACGGTGAAACCATTTGTAAAACGAACTAGGGGCGGTAACCTTCCGAATGGTGGCGTCGCAGCCCATCTCACCCGGAGCTGTTTCGGTCAAAGAGAGGTATGAAATTATATAAGAATTTTAATTTTATGAAATCATATTGGGCCTAAGTACTATCTGGTAATTTTCTTAGTATTCTTTATTCTGTACCTAAGTATTAAGTATGTTACAACTAAGTACTCAATTTTCTACACGAAAATATAAGGGCATATTGGTCCCAAGGGAGCAAACTTTAAATTATATATGGAGCTAGGGAGTGGAAACAAAGAAAATTTAAAAGGGGAGTAAACCCAAAAATGAAAGAAGGCAAAGGGAGTGGTCCACAAAAACCCCAAAATATAATTCTAGTCCCATGCTCGTTACCATAAACGAATTTCTATTTTTAGTTTTAAATAATCTAAGATATCTATTTACTCAAATTAACAATTCTAAATAAATTATATATAGTTCGACTTCTAAAACTACTATGATTTATTTAATATTTAAATTATTTATTTAATATACTTTTGGGTCGTCTACGAAGTTATTCGATTTAAAACTTAAGTCGTCAATTGGGTCGATTCTTTCGAGACTTCAAAAATGAGCCCAATGACTAGCCCGAGTCCACTAAACCTTAGCCCTAACCTTAAGTTCATCTTTGGTTTACAAGCGAACCCAAACCATCTGAAGTTTTTTTTTCACGTTTCTTCACACTTCTGCATACACAGCCGCAGTCAACAGGTAACAAACTCCAATCCTATTTTTCAAAGTTATGTTTTTCAAGAACCGTCCAAACCCATCAATCCCATTTTTTCCGGCATCCATCGTAATCGAATCGGCTGCCGATCCCAAACCATCATCATTTCTAATATCACAAATCGCCAACACCAAATGAATTCCCGATGATTCTCGGATAAAACCCAAATCGGACCCCTGTCCAAACTCAAACAGCCAACACAACCACATCAACCCCTCATCACAAGATTGACACCATCTCTATGCCTGCCGCCATGCCGCCAGTCGATCGGCCGAGTCAGGCCAAGCCATCATTTCTCAAACCACATCCCGACTTTGCTGCGACCAATCGCCACCATCCAGACCCACGTTGAACCGCAGCTGATCTAGAAACCACCCGGCCAAATTGCCACACCAGCGGCCCACGATTCCAACATCACCGGCAAAATCGGTCAAAACGTAAAATTTTGGTGAGACCCAGCGGTCGTGTCGAACCACGGCCTAACTCAAACCACTACCAATCGGCCGATTCTAATAGCCACCTAAAAACCCCACACAGTCGAGTTGTCGCCGCCTTGCACGTTCTTTGCCAGCCACTACCGACCCAAACTCCCTACACCGCTCGTCGTTGCCGGAGGTTTTACCCGATCGCCAAATTCTATCCGCCGGTGCTACGCCGTTTTGCCGATTGTCAATTGCTGGTGCCTTTTTCTGGTTATGGGAGAAAGAAAGAAGGGGGAAAACAGGGGAAATGGTGTGGGATAACCTTCCCAAACAAAATATTTTTGAAAATAACCTTTGACCAAAAGGAGAATAAAACAATGCTTTTGTTTGGATAAAATGATTGAATTGCCCTCGAGGCTTTTAAAAGATATAATAAAGGGAAAATGCTATTAGAACCCCATAAGATTTTACAAATTTGCACTTTACTCCAAAAATATAATTTTATTTTAAGATATGTCCAAGTTTATCGGCTGAAAACTTTACATGACCTATCGTAATATGATAATGCCTCTGAATGGAGTCCAGGGTATAAGTAGATGTAACAATGGCACGAATGAGGACATATCTTTTTAAAGTTAATAATTAATTCTCTACAAAAATTTTACGAAATTTGTGTCACCCCTTGAAATGGTATCAGAGCCTAGGTTTATTAAGAACTTATAAAAAAATCTACTATAATTGTGTAATTAACTCTTGGTGAGGAGAATTATCTCTATAACGGATTCGAACGAGTGTTCGAGATGTATTCATTTCAGGCGATATTTCCAAATATTGGAAGTATACGAGTTAGACCACAAAGAGAAAGTAGCATATTGGGATAACCAATATGTTGCACGAAGACTCGCAGGAGCCGATAGGGAAACCTTGCGATAATGCGAAAAAAAAAAGACGTATCATCTGAGTTATCTTTGGGTAAATTATATATTGAAGACGGATATCATGTACCATTGGGATACAACTCATGAATACCATTAATAGATCCAACTGCAGTGAGGTAGACGATTCCTCTAAGAATCTTAGAGAAATCCAAAGGACGATACAAGATATCGACCACCATATCCAAGTGCATATGAAAGAGATGGTGGAACATCAAAAGGAAACGCGAGAAATTCTAATTGATGTTCAAAGACGAATCAGGGCACTTGAAGCCTAGCCAAGTACATCCGTAGGAAGACGACGCATTACTTTCGGAACGGAACCCCTTCTACCCCAAAAGGGGAAACCGACTGAGGTTATAAGACAACCAATGGAAGAACAGAAAATGATGGCAATAATCAAGGGAGTTCCATTAAAACTCAAGAAGTAATAGAAAGAATCGACATGGAAGATCTACACGACCTTATCGAATCCTTCACAGGATTAGGTATTGTAGATCTAAAAATGAACTAAGGAGATTCTTCAGCCTTAGTACCAAGAGGCACTCATGCACCACCACCAACAAGTCTTACTCAAGGTGAAAGTTGTGCTTCACATGAACTAGTACCAGATGCACCAATGCCACATGTCAGGGATTTCACCATTGATTTGCATCTTTTTGTACATATTTTTCTTTTCGTTTTTGTTTCACGTTGCGTGTTTTTCGCTTGCTTTTTGTTGATTTAGGAGTCGGGTTGGCCGTTTTTCGTATTTCTAGATTTTCTTAGCTTTTGTACGTTTTTTCTTATTTATTTTCGTAGTTTTTCACGTTTCTGCTTTTCTTGGCCGTAGGACGTCCAAGCGGGGCCCACGCTCGTTGGGATCGTTGATACTCGACTCGGGATTGGACAGACAAAGCAAGGAAGCGCAACTCAATAAACTATTACAAATTTTGAAATTAATTACAACTTACTAACTTAAAAGCATAAGTCCATAAGCTAGAAAGCTATAAAGTAAAATTTGAGAATTTTGAAAGATCTAAACAACCACAAACCAAGAACCAAACTTCAATATAAGATAAAAAGAAAATAACATGGAAATTAAGCTATATCAAAGGAAAGAGATTACCAAATGTACTTGATTACACTGAAGCTTGAATTAGGAAAAGCTTGGAAGTTGATGGTTCTTCACAAATGATACTTAGAATAAAGCTTGAGGATGAAACAACTAAGATCTTAACTTAACTAATCTATATCTAAATACTAGAATTTATAGGAATTAAAACTAATTAAAAAGATGAAAAGTGCTTCTTTTTTTTCTGGTTTTGAGCAGCTCCTTGGAGAAGAAGGCCACCCAGCAAGTTGTTCCCCTGAAATGACGTCTGATGGCTATTATCTTCAAAATTTCTGCTTTTCAGTCGATCGACTGCATATCAGTCGATCGACTGGCAGTCGATCGATGTTGTCGGCAGTCGATCGACTGCTCCGTCAAATTTGGCCTGAAGCCCTGTAATTCAGTCGATCATGGAGGCTCAGTCGATCGACGGCAGTCGATCGTCCAGGTAGGCAGTCGATCGACTGCCTTGTCAAAACTTCAAAAACTCGCTGGAATCCAGTCGATTTTAGCGGGCCAGTCGATCGACTTCAAGGTCAGTCGATCGACTGGATGTTCAGTCGGTCGACTGGATTCCAGCGCCCGGCTCGATTTCTCGTTCTTTTTGCGTCCGCCGGCTTATCGAACCTCGTCC
>BMAC01000669.1:101503-124410 GCA_014905375.1 Phtheirospermum japonicum
AATATTTAAACTTAGTAAACTTTATAAATTTCTATGGTTTTATAACTCTTCCATTTAAAAAGAAATCAAGGTGGAGGTAATATAATATTAATAGCAAGGCGTTTATTGAATTTAATTAWTATATAKATAAAAGCAAAWTTTATCAAATTTACAGGGTCTCACATCCTCCCCTCCTTAAAGAAATTTGGTCCCCAAATTGTGACTAAAATAATTCAGGKTAATGTCGACGCATGTCACTCTCAACTTCYCATGYTGCATCTTCAGGGTGATCATGATGTTGCCATATCACCTTGACTAAGGGAATCTGTTTCCTCCTCAATTCACGAATTTGATGATCGATGATCTTTATTGGCGTTTCTCTATATGTCAAATTTTCCATTATTGGGGGTATTTCTTTAGTAAGGATGTGATTCGGGTCGGGTTTGTATCTTTTTAATCTCGAGACATGGAACACGTCGTGCATTCCAGCAAGCTTTGTCGGAAGCTCTAAGCGGTAAGCTAAGGTTCCAATCCTTTCCCGAATTTTGAATGGCCCTACATATCTCGGAGTTAACTTCCCCCCATTTTTGGAATTAATCAGTCCTTTTCGAGGTGAAAGCCTTAGGAATACCTCATCTCCCGTTTCAAATTCTAGGTCTCTCCTCCGTTTGTCGGCATATCTCTTTTGACGACTTTGAGCAGTTCGAATTCTCTCTTTAATCAAGCGGACCTTTTCTAAATCTTCTTGGACTAGGTCCACTCTTGGGATTGTTATTTGGGTTTTGACTTTCTTTGGCATCCATTGATCATCGATTTCCCAATGAACCGGTGACCTACACTTTCTCCTATACAAGGCTTCATACGGTGCCATTCCGATTGTTGATTGGTAACTGTTGTTGTAAGCGAATTCAGCTAATGGCAAATGAGAATCTCAACTTCCTTGGAAATCAAGTACACATGCTCGCAGCATGTCTTCAAGGGTTTGGATTGTCCTCTCAGATTGCCCATCAGTTTGAGGATGTGCAGCTGTACTAAAGCTTAGTGAGGTCCCTAATTTATGGTGTAGGCTTTTCCAGAATCAGGATACAAATCTGGGGTCCCTGTCTGAAACGATATCCCTTGGTACCCCATGCAATCGAACAATCTCTCGAATATACGTCTGAGCAAGTTTTTGGAGACTGTCAGTTTTCTTAACAGGTAAGAAATGTGCCGATTTTGTAAGTCAATCCACGACTACCCAAATGGTATTGTAGCCGCCTCGTGTGGTCGGGAGTTCAGTCAAAAAATCCATTGTGATTAATTCCCATTTCCATTCAGGAATCTTCAATGGTTGAAGTAATCCTGAGGGTCTTTGGTGTTTAGCGTTCACTTGTTGACATGTTAGACACCTAGCGACGAACTCTGCTATTTGGTTTTTCATGTTCACCCACCAAAAGTGTCTTTTCAAATCCTTGTATATTTTGTTACCTCCGGGGTGAATGGTATATCTGGAACGGTGTGCTTCAATTAAGATTTTCCTTTTCAGGTCTTCATTATTCGGCACACAAAGACAATTCTTAAACCTTATTATCCCGTCTTCTTTTATATTAAACTCCGGTCTATCGCCTTTCAGTATTTTGTCTTTTAACTCTTGGAGTTTCACATCCTCACTTTGTGCCGTCTTTATCTCATTTGTTAAATCTAGTTTGATGGAGATATGGGCACAATTCAGATGTGAATCCATTCTCCTCGGATTTCATGCACTCAGCTCTTCTAATGCCTCCCATTCTCGTATCATTAGTCGAGTTACGCTTGCCTTCCTACTTAGTGCGTCTGCCACTACATTAGCTTTTTCAGGGTGGTATTGAATGGAAAAAAAGTAGTCTTCCATGAGTTCAATCCATCTTCTTTGCCTCATGTTAAGTTCTTTCTGAGAGAATAAGTACTTGAGGCTTTTGTGATCAGTAAAGATAGTGAATGTTGCCCCATACAAATAGTGTCGCCATTTCTTCAATGCAAACACAATGGCAGCAAGTTCTAGATCGTGCATTGGGTAATTTGCCTCGTATAGTTTCAACTTCCGTGAGGCATATGCAATTACCTTTCCATTTTGCATTAGTACCGCTCCTAGTCCTTCTTTTGATGCATCGCTATAAACTATAAATCCTTCACTTCCACCAGGAAGCGCTAAAACTGGTGCCGTTGTGAGTTTTCTCTTTAGTTCTACAAAACTTGACTCACACTTCTCGTTCCAATCAAACATGACTTTCTTCTGAGTTAGTTTCGTGAGTGGTCCCGCAATCTTAGAGAAATCTTTAATAAATCTGCGGTAGTAACCTGCTAGTCCAAGAAAGCTTCTAACCTCTGTAACTGTCTCTGGACGCTTCCAATTGGTAACTGTCTCCACCTTCATTGGGTCTACAGTGAGACCATCGCCAGATATCAAGTGTCCTAAAAAGGCAACTTCTCTTAGCCAAAACTCACACTTGCTAAACTTGGCCTATAATTTGTGTTCTTGTAACGTATCTAGAACAATTCTTAAATGGCGTTTGTGCTCTCTTTCTATTTTAGAATACACGAGAATATCATCAATAAAAGTGACTACAAATTGGTCCAGATATGGCTTAAAGATCCGATGCATAAAGTCCATGAATGCAGCTGGTGCATTTGTCAATCCAAAAGGCATCACTACAAACTCATAGTGACCATACCTAGTTCGAAAAGCAGCCTTAGGTATGTCTTCGTCCTTTATCTTTAGTTGGTAGTAACCTTGTTGTCGGTCAAACTTTGAGAACACCGTGGCTCCTTGAAGTTGGTCAAATAGATCATCAATCCCCGGGAGAGGATATTTATTCTTAATGGTAACATTATTGAGTTCTCGATAATCAATGCACAACCTCAATGTTCCATCTTTCTTCTTTACGAATAATACAGGTGCTCCCCAAAGGGATGTACTCGGTCGGATGAATCCAAATTCCAATAGTTTTTGTAACTGAGCTTTCAACTCTTGCATTTCTATCGGAGCCATCCTATATGGTGTCTTGGCAATCGGTGCTGAACCAGGCAAGATCTCTATTGTGAACTCAATTTCCCTATCGGGAGGTAGAGAATTGAGTTCCTCAGGAAAAACATTAGGGTATTCGGATATTACAGGTATCCCACTAATTTCTGATTCACACGGGCGCACTCAAGGATCAAAGAGAGATCAGAATCCATACCTATCACAAGAAGTAATCTCATAAGTAGCAAATCAAGGTTCCATTGGTTCGGTAATAAAAGGTAACTAAAGAAGTTATTAGTAATTAAATAAAGGTTTAAACACTTAAGGTAAGCTAAGCGGGTTCAAAATAAACCGCCAGGCTCTAAGGTTACCCCTATCAAAGTTTGGATTGATCCTAAGGTCAAGCTCTAGTGGTTTTTCCCCATAATAAGCTAAGGGTCCTATCCTGGTTGCTCAGCGTAAGTGTCTTTCTTACAGCCGAGCTCTGATACCATTTCTGTCACGCCCCGACGGTACCAAGGTGTGACTATTCGATAATAATAACATAACTCGTTCAATGGCATAGATAATGTCGGCTATGTCGGTAACCAACAAACTTATCGGGTGTTCACACGATTAAATATCTTACATATTATTGAATAATTAGGAGTACTTAAAGTCCGTAGCGGAAATAAATCTCAAATGAGTATCTTATTCATTACAATTCATAATTCCCCAACACGGGGTCTTCAACTATTACTCCTTGTGGTCCTCCACCTCGGTGCAAGCATTAACGACGTCTGGTTTTGGTTTAAAAATAAAAGTAGGTGGAGTGAGACAAAAATCTCAGTGAGCGGGTGATGGTGTGCAAGTGTGGCTTCATTTGGAGTTGAGTACAAACATTTGTAATTGGAAAACATTCTTATAAAATTCTTGATGCTTGTTTTGTTCAAGGCAAGTAAATGTAAAAGAATATAAATTCGATGCAATCATTTAATAATGACCAAACGGTGAGTGTAAATCCACAGGACTACACTCTATGCATTCACTCGTCGAGCGTACGTCCTCGAAAGACTAGCTCTCAAACACAACCAATTTCACATTAACGTCCAAATCGCATCTAGATGACTTGATTCTTTTGTTCTCCTTATGACGCCCATTCATTATCTTCATTTGGCCGTAGCCCACTATTTTGGGCGAAGCCCACGCCAACCTTATAACGATCGGGCACGACAACTCTTTAGCTCAGGTGTTTACCCAGAGATTATCATAATCGCGATTATACCCTATATACGACCCACTTTCCTTTGGACACTCCGTCCGCCAGTTGCGGGATTAGGTCATGGGGAAACGGTTCAAGACCATAGCCACGTTGTTCGATCATTGACTCGCTCGATCCATACCACATTGGGCCCGATATACCACATTCACTCAATCACATAAGACTCGAAGGTCCATCACAATGTCAACATGGATGTGATGCTCAATCACTTTTAATAATAATTGGAGTTAGGTGATATGTGTGAGAGGGATAAGATTTTTAAATAAACAATGTGTTTAGAGGATAGTTTTATTCAATATATCTCGTATGTGTCGAGATAGAATTATCGAGAATTATGGACCAAGCGACATGGAATTGGAAGTTACAAGTTTAGAGTTAAATAAATAAGTTCTATAAAAATGGAACCTTTTTGTATTTTAAATTTTTATTATTCAATCTCTATTAAAATAATTTCAATGAAGTTTAAATTAAACTATGAACCAAAAATCATTATTTGGAGTTTTGTAAAAGTGTTAAGGTAATTAAACTTTGACTCCTTTATTTAATTAAAATATTAGTCACTATTTTAAAATACTCATTTTTTTAGAAAATTAATATTCCATGGACTTAGGGATCGAATTGTAACGAATCAAACTTCAAAACCAAAAATAAGACAGTAAGTAATAATTATTTTAAGGGTGCGGGGTCATTTTTAATAATTTTCATTTAGCTCCCTTTATTTTGGCTAGACGACAAAAGTCGACTAGTTTCTTTAAAAATTCATAACTCGTAAATCAAAGGTCGCCTTAATGTAAAAATAATTTTTAAACCTTTCAAATAAAATAAAGAATGTATGTTCATAATTTTTATTATTTTTTTTTTAAATTATAGTTTGACCCCAAAGTTTCTACAATTTAGTTTTAGCGAATAATTTAAATTTAATATTTTCACAAGTTAATAAAATTATTTAGGAATGGACATGAGTCTATACAAGACCTAAAAGAGTTGAAATTCATCATATTTTAAGAAAATATTAGCAGATTTTCTAAAACTTGCCTTTTGACCCTCAACTCTCTCAAACTTTAGGCGATAACTCTCGATTTTGAACTCCAATATTTATGAAATCTTAAACATAAGTCCAGTAGGTTCATAAGAGTTTAAAAAGGTCCCTAAACTGAATTTTTCAGAATCTTTTCTAATGAGCTTTAGGGATTTGCAAATTGACCCCTAAACTTTATAAGATTTACGATTTTGGCCCTAAAGGTCCAAAACTTATCAATATTAACCCAAAATGTGAGAACATCCTAAGAACATAAAAATTCTAATTTTTAATTATTCCTTGTCCAATATTTCTCAATATTTTTGCAAGCAGATCCTCTAATTTTATTTAATCACCAAATAAAATCTTTAATCCATTTATTCTTGCATTTCATTCTCATATCCCAAATCTCAACACATAAACATCAATCAATATTTTTATATGACATGCAAATATGTGAATAAAATATCATGGTCATTTAATCACAACACACAATAACAATTAATAAGTAAATACAATTGTCACTTCAAATATAAAAAAAAATACTTATAAAACATATAGATAAATATATCATCAATATATTTCACATGCAACACAAATTTTCAAATATATAATTAGAGCATGCATCATTTTTTTTTGTAAAATAATAAAAATATTTTAGTTTGTACCCACCTTAAGTTAGTCTTGAAGATATTAGTCTTGAAGATATTGTAAGGGTTTTCCTTGATCCTTCTTCAGCGTTCTTGGTAGATAGATCCTATGGAATGAATAGAAGAATTTGGTGGTTTTTATGGTTCAAGATATTGATTTTCTTCAAAGATATATTAATGCGTAGATATAAAATCTGCTTACCTTAAGATGGAGCAAGTTGTCTGGATTAGTATTTCTCCTAGCTTGAAGACAAAATGCGATTGTGATATATCTGTTCAATGAGTCTCACTATTTCTCAAATACTAAATCCCCCCTTCTCTCACCCTCTCTCTCTCTCTTTTTTTATCTTGTAATATACTGAGTGTTATATTTATCAGAGAGTGTCGTGCTGAGTTTGTAGATGATATGGATATTGTTGAAGTGTTTGCGTGTGTGGGAACTAATTGCGTCTGATCATATATTGAGTGTGGAAGTGAGTTTGTGATCATTTGGTTGAAATTACGTATGCGTGTCTGAGAAAAAATTTTTCTCTATAAAGTTGTCTTTATTTGGTTGATATATCTTCTATAATCATCTATGTCAGAAGCGTGGGCATTAAAAATGAGAAGAGACTGATCATAGATGCAACTCCTTCTATATCCCGTATCTATGTTAGAAGAATGCGGTGACAGATGCAACTCCTTCTATATCCCGTATCTATGTTAGAAGAATGCGGTGACTCTCATTGGTTAAAGATTTATTGGCAGCTATGATGCATGGCCACCAATCTAGCATACTAAGCAGGTACCTCAATATTGACTAAACAATTATAATTATTAATTATGCCCGTAATGATCTCTGGTCATAAGTAAAAGATTTTTATTTTTTATATAAGAGAAGATGTTAATATATCCATTTAATATTAGCTCCATGTATACAAACTTATGTAAACTTATGTAATATTTATCGTCTAAGCAGCTGATATGTATTATTTCCATCAATTAAGAAAAGTATTTTATATATACTAAATATTTTGATTTTCAATCCTCATAATACTTGATCTTATCATTAAAATTTATTATTATTATTATTATTATTATTAGAACATTTAATATATTTTAGTATATTTCTTAAACTATATACCTTTAGGACTTAACATTGGTGTTTAATTTTTAGAATATTTAAACTTAGTAAAATTTATAAATTTCTATGGTTTTATAACTCTTCCATTTAAAAAGAAATCAAGGTGGAGGTAATATAATATTAATAGAAAGGCGTTTATTGAATTTAATTAATATATAGATAAAAGCAAAATTTATCAAATTTACAGGGTCTCACATCTACAATGCGAATTACAGCTGGAACTCTTGGCTTAGAGAAGGAAGGGTTCATTTTACTCCTTGAAATGAGCCTTGAAGGATCTGTAAAGATCGCCTAGGACTTAATAGGAGCAGATATAAAAATGGGAGTTATAGCGAGTGAATCACTAAAAGGAATCGTCGATAATATAGCTGAATTTCAAAATCCATTTTATCGACACAGGATATTTCGAAGGAATGGAAGAGAAAAACAGAAGAAATATCGACAAGCCCTCTATTGCCTCGAGTTATGAGATATTTTTCACGTAGACGAATATATCCAACTATTCACCGAATATCGATTGAAATCCAAGGTGAATGATGGAGATGCGGCTCAACTTTTCTTTGCAAAAATACCTAGTCCTTGGAGAGAAATGTTGATCCAAGAACACAAGCCAGCGACTCACATGGATACGGTGGCTAGAAGGATGTCATTCCTAAAAGCCAAGTTAACAGAGTGGTGCCACCAAGCAGCACTCCATAAAAATTATAAAATACTAAGAGGGATTAATAAATTGGTTCCTCTATGTTGTATTGAGAATGACATTCCAACAGTAGTGGGAGGTCAACCACAGAGACATAAGCGGAAGAAGGGAAGAAGTCACTCTTATGCTCGAAGTAACAAGAAAAGGTTTCCATGGAAACCAAGAAGGTTTTGGTCAAAACAAAATGCCAAAAATTATAAGGACAAAGGACGGGGCCAAGTCGAAGCCAAGGCTCATTCTCGAGCCAAGGGAGCACCAGTAGGACGCCAACAAAAAGAACTTTCAGGCGAGCTCAAACCAGAGCTAATGAAATTTTTGAGGATTACAACTGCTGGACGTGCGGCGTCAAGGGGCATATTTCTACTGATTTCCCTGAGAATCAAAAAAGAGGCGTTAGACATTTCGAGACAACTCAAGAATTCAAAGAAGCTGTCTATTATCAAAATTTGGTACAGTTGTATCAATTTAAGGATATACCCTCAGATGAAAGCATCTATGAAGAAGAGATTTACTCTGAAGATGGAAGTGAGTCATATTCAGAATCAGAGTGAAGAGTAATTTCTTCAACAAGTCGTAAGAGAGGATATGTAAGGATTCCTCTCACATACAACAGTTTCTCATAAAACGCTTATGAGAACAATGAAAGAAGATCCAAAGATCAGAATGTATAAAGGATTTACAATAGGGGCAATGGAAAAGGCGATGGATAAGTTGGGTCTAAGAAACCAATAACATCAAATTATCCATAGAGTTTCCATGGGAGAAGTTGCGATACCAACGGAATATACGGGGAACCATATCGAGATGCAACTAATACCCTACAGAGAAATCCAGGAGATTAAAAGTACACTCAGGAGAGAAATGGCAAATACACCCTCGTGGATCCACATTGGAGCCATTCGATTAATTATAAAATCAACTTTCAAAGAAGGAGTTTATTCGCCGTTAAATCTAGCCCTCTTTGATAAAAGAATCTCAAATCTCAAAGATTCTTGTCTGGGAGCAATCACTGGAAACATATACGCATGAAAACTAGCATTCAATGTCTACCCAAGGATTGCATATAATTTGGAAGATCGAGGTTTCAGTAGAGTTCTCACCCTTCATCAAGATTTCAAGAGACCAGACCTGATGATGGAGGGAAACAGACCCTACTCCATCACGTACAAGATTTCTTATGCACTCTCGAATACTCATCATTCAGAAGTATTCCTGAGAAAAGAGTTCTTAGAAATACCAAAGATCTTTGAAGACGTAGAAAAGGCAGTCTTACCATAGATCATGCAATCTCGAAAAATAAGAGAGATTGATATGAGAATTCAAGATCGGCCGGTTCTTAATAAAAGTAAGAGCCTCGTGATCGAACCAAGGAGAATGTCTTTCCAACAAGACAGAATGATCAGCGGACCTCAATGGGAAAGTCCAAGAATCAGCCAAAGCACTCGAACTCCTTAAGTATTCAAGACTAATGGGGAGTTGAAGTGCCCAGAAGGATGGAGAGGTGTAGAAGTAATATTCGACATCACTCAAAAGGATAACATCTTCCCTTTTGATGCATTGTATCACTTGCAAAAACCTTCCCTGGGAAAATATCAAAGAATCCTCAAGATTGGAGAAATTGAAACAGTCATTGAGGGGAGTGCAGGAAGAATCCCAGAGCAACTAACTCTAGGGATAGAGTTTCTAGGGGATCATAAACCTTGGGAAAGATTAAGAGATAGAAGGGAGTTTACGGTTGGCGAGAAAAGATACAGAATTAAATGAGCACCAGCCCATTCTCCATATACATTCCCGTTGGAATGATATATTCAAGTTATCGTGCGGAATATTTCGCAGCTTACATTGATTCAGGTGCAGGAATCTGCACGGCTAAACTAGAATTCTTCCCTAAATAAATGGAAGAAGAATTATCTCCAGTAGTTTGAAGATATTTCTCTAAAAGGATCCTAGTCCTTAAAAGAGGTATCAAGCAAGCGGAAATGATGATGGGAGGAGCAAACGGTACTCCGTGGTACAAAGTTAAAACTCCACCAATCTATTTCCATGATATGGGAGCAGATATTCTGTTAGGAAATAATTTCCTACAGACATTCATAAGATTTACACAAGAAAACGAAACTAGAGGGCTTATTTTCACAACCCTTTGTGATCATAAGATTATAGTACAACGACTAAGAGAGGCATTCCACAGAAAAATGCGAATAAACTCTCGCAGCAAGCGTGGTGATGAATAGAAACTTCGACACCCAAAAATGAAAGATCGAAGAAGGTATGGAGAAGCAATTCTCCAACTACGAAACGAGAGACTAGGAGGCCGAAGGGAAGAGAGGATTAAATCACAAACGATTGATATCATCAAGGCTAGCCTAGACACGAGTGCACAACAAGACACCACCGTGGAAGAACAAATTACACTAAAGGACATCAAAATAAAATTTCAAAAGAAATTAAATGAAGATCCTCTAGCGTGGTGGAATATAAATGAACTCAAAGCATCTTTGAAGGTGAAAACCGGAAAATAAAATAAGTTTGTCAGATATGAGCCTATCCTGATGAATCAAGAAGATCGAAAGAATATGCAAAAAATACTTAAGGAACACATGGACCTTAAGTGATCAAAGAAGAAGTTTCTCCATACATTAGCCCATGATTCTTGGTACGTAACCATGGAGAAATAAACAGAGGAATACCAAATTATAATTAATTACAAAGAAATCAATAATATCTTGGAATTAGATGGATACTATATCCCAAGCAGAGAACATTTGGTAAATTGCATTAAGAATGCAAAAGTGTTCTCCAAGTTTGACTGCCAATCTGGATTCTACCAAATTAAGA
Source organism: Phtheirospermum japonicum (assembly GCA_014905375.1). Taxonomy (NCBI): domain Eukaryota; kingdom Viridiplantae; phylum Streptophyta; class Magnoliopsida; order Lamiales; family Orobanchaceae; genus Phtheirospermum; species Phtheirospermum japonicum. The sequence continues at coordinate 112,053 of BMAC01000669.1, forward strand.
TGGAGGAATGAAGCAAGAAGTTCAGAGCTTTCTCCACGCCGCAAGGACGTTATATCTGGAACGTTATGCCAATGGGTCTAGCAAATACACCCCAGATTTACCAAATAAAGATGTATAATCTCTTTAAAGATTATTTCAACTTCATGTTTGTATACATTGATGATATACTCATCACATCAAAAAACATGAAGAATCATCTAAAATATTTGGTAATTTTCTCAGATGTTTGACGCAAGGAAGGATTAGTGCTTTCATAAAAGAACGCGGTAATTGCTACAAGAAATATCGAGTTCCTTGAAATAGAGATAGATGAGTCGGGAATCATTCTACTGAATCACATTGTAGAAAAGATACAGGGATTTCCAGACACACTCAAGGATAAGAAACAACTTCAAAGTTTCCTAAGAGTTGTTAATTTCGCCAGGATGTTCATAAATAAACAGGCGCATTACAGGATGGTGTTTAGTTTCCTACTAAAAAAGGATGCCGGTTTCAAATGGGGAAAAGAACACCTCGAAGGAATTAAGCAGTTAAAGGAGGTTTGCAAACAACTTCCCAAACTGCATCCAAATGACGAGGACGAGCTGGTTCTATACACGGATGCCAGTGATTATTGGTGGGCAACGGTTCTTTCGAATATAACGCCCAAAGGAGAAGTGCCATGTAGATATTGCAGTGGGCTATTCATAAATAGCGAGGCAAACCAATGGCACATCAACGAGAATGAGTTTTTCGCAGTTAGAAAGGCGTTTAAGAAATGGCCTTTATTTCTCCTATCTATGAAATTCACCTTAAAAATTGATAACTCGAGTGTTAAAGCCTTTTTGAAAAATAAAATTGAATCTAAACCCGAAAAAAGCTAGATTACTTAGATCGCAAGCTGAATGTCAATATTATGATTTCGATATTGTCATTATAAAATCTCATGAACATGTTCTTGCAGATTTTTTAACGAGAGATTGAGGGATCAGAGATTGATTCATTCCTCAAAATAGCGAGGCATCTAAGGGAACACCTGGAGATGCTTCAATGTGAGTTCGATGCATTGACCCTCAATGCAGAGGTATCCAGAAGGTTACAACGAGTTGATCGGGAAACTGTTTCCGATCGAATACGAGGTTGCATACAGGCCAACGAACAGTTATGGTCTGTAATGTGAAAGCCCCTTCTCCGGGCGACATCTTCAATGGTGCAAAACAAGACACTTCGAGTATGTAAAAAGCTGGTATAAATTCAGGGTCTTAGCATCGGTTCATACAAGATCACCAAGATTCTCGGAAATATCGCAACTTCCGAGGTGGATAAAAGATGCAGTGCATGAGACATGGGCAAATAACCCACATCTTTCACGGGGTGATGTCCTAGAGCTATATTTCTTTAGCTCAGCACAAGAACCATTCGGAAAGGGAATGCATGAAGTGTTCCATTTCATCAAGCTCAGGCGACCAGACGTGGAGGCAATGAAGAAAAACAAAGCACCATCGTCTGAAGGAATTATGTTAGTGGCATCACTCACGGAAGATGACATGTCCACCAGAAGGGCATGGGGCCTTTGGGTCTGTCTCACCGAGATGGATAAAGTGAAGTTCCCCTTCAAGTTCTTCCAGAATACGGTGAATAGATCTTTTCTGTTAAACACCATGACAGGAAATACAACAGGATTTGCAAAAGATTTATTTGAGAAAAAGAGATCTCTTATGTGGAACAACAAGTTGCCGGGGAGTAAAGAAACTCGCCGAAAATATTGCAACATGGCCCACGTCTGGAGGTGGGCGGAGAAAATTTGTCCCGAATGCACAAATCAAACGGAACTGGAGTTTGGTACAAAGTCCAAACAGAACAAGCCAAGTGTTCAGGGACCACCAAAACACGTTTTGCCCGAGGACCGCACAAATCAAAAAAGTGAAGGATTCCCCGACAATAATAAAAAAAACCATGTGATGACCAGGTCCCTAAAGAACGCGCCTCTTTAAAGCTTAAATTCCACCAGCTAGGAGAGGACAATAATGCAAAGAATGACGTAATCAATGACGTCAATTGATTTACAAGCTATGTGAAGTCCGTATCTCAAGTCCTCCAGACTTCTATAAATTCAGGTTTTGGAGGAAGCAGAAGGCATCGCTCATCATCTTCTATTTTCTCATAAGAAGAAATAAAATCTAGAGAGAGTGTTTTGTGTACAAGAATAAAAGAGTGTTTTAATAGTTCATATTAGTAAGCTTATGTGTTTACGAGTGTCTGTCAGCCTTCTCTATGAGAGGCTAAACAAGCTTTCTCCTCCCAAAAGGAGATTACTAATGTAATAAGATTTTCCTTAAGTTCTTAATAAAATAAGGCTTTTTGCTTCCACTTATGTTATGTATAGTCAATTTATCTCTATAATCAAAATACCTTGTACGCCTGGGGTAGGAAACCAACCAAGGCTGTGCTGATCGGTCTTTGAAGGAGCTGGATCACTTGTAGCTCAAATTTCTCAAAAGGAAGTTAGGCGGTGAGGAACCGTCTGTAAAACAAGTTAGGGGCGGTGATTTTCCGTATGGTGGCGTCACGACCCATTTCACCCGAAATCGATTCGGTCAAAAAGAGGTATGTAGATTAGAAAGACATTTTAATTTATGAAAGCATGATGGGCCTGATATGGTCGTAATGGACTATTTCCATTTTGAAGATGACATAACTAAAAAAATAAAATAAAATAATAGTAAGAATAATTAATAATAAAGATTTAAAATTATAATATGTAAAGTATAAATTGAGAGTTATCAAAGCGTTTACTATCTTTTATTAAAGAAATTTTCCCATTAATGGCAAAAGGGCCAAATCCTTTAAAATAAGGCGCATCTACACAAACAAAAATATTGGGAAAGTCATTCAAACAATTTCTAGCGTTGACTGTCCCGAAAAACGGGACTGAGGAGTAAAGAAAGGCTGGGTTTTGTCCTTTTATACCATCCCACTTTTCTAGAATTCCAGATTGAACCCAGAAGACTAACCCCCTTCGATAAACCCCCATCCTTTGTTACCCTTGCAGTTTAACCCCCAGCTTGCCAAAAACCTCAATCCAGTCCCTAGATATTTTATAAAACTGCATTCCAGTCCAGTCTTATTTAATTAAATTATATAATTACGTTATTATGAATTTTAAATAAGAAATATACTAATTAAATATGTTTTCTAATTGTTTAGGTGAAGAGTATTACGGGACATAGGACTCAACAAGTGCATTTCACTCCAATTTACCAGAACATTATTTACGAGGTAGGGACCACTAACCTATTTTATGCTAAATTTTATTTCTCAATATCGTGCAATGTGTATCATGTAATATTGAGTACGACTTATTTCTAAAACCGAATTATATAGCCAAGGGTAATTCCCAATGTGCTATCCACGAATTAAGACTGGTAGCCATATAATTTATTATCGCGTTTTAGCTACAGTCAAAGTAATTTCTAAAACCAATCATGAATTAGAACAGTGGCCGCAAAAGTTGTCATCGCATTTCTAGCTGCGCAGTCAAAGTCGATGTTCTTCTAAAATCCCTGAATTAGAATCGGTAGCCGTACAAGTTGTTATCGCGTTTCTAGTTGCAGTCAATGTCTATGTTTTCCCAACATGCTATTCTACGAATTATATGGTTCAATGTGCTATTTTTGAGTTCTATGATTTAGTTAAAATATGTCAATGTAACTATTGAGTATGTTGAGCTCATCCCAAATCAACGACGTGTTTTTCAGGTACAAATGAAGATATCGAATGAAAGGGATACGAGGAAGGGAATGAAAATTTATAGACGTCATCTTATGTTTTAAATAAAAGCCGATCTAGATGCAAATGGTTCTTTAGTTATGAGTTCCCAACTGATGAAAATATGACCCTTATCAATATTTATTTTCCGCTGCATATATTTTCTTGTTTGAAATTATGAAACATTTTTATTATTATGATCTTGAAATTTGACATTTTTTGTGACTCCGGGATTTATTTAATAAATTATTTAAAATATAAATTTACTTCAAACTAGCGAGATCGGGGCGTTACAAGAATGGTGTGTCTAAAAGGAAACATAGACACCTTGTTGAGATTGGACTGTATTTGCTCATTCCAACCTACCTCGTAGGTATTGGGATGATGCCTTCACTATTTCTACTTACATTGTCAACATAATTCCCTACAAAACAAATCTTTATAAAACTCCTCTTGATTGTCATTTCAATGAGTGACCTGATTATAACTTTCTTAAAGTATTTGGTTGTCTCTGCTATCCTCACATCAGACCCTACAATTCCCACAAACTCCAATACAGGTCGGTTCCAAGTACTTTTCTTGGTTATAACACTCAATACAAAGGATACAGAGTTTTGTTACCTTCTGGGAAGGTGATAATCTCCAAAAATACTGTGTTACCTTATCAACACCTAAATATAATACCATTCCTATCTCACCTTCTGAAACAGACACACCATCAACACCTATGAATAATGATCCCACATCTCTAGTCACATTGCCTAATCAAACTCCTTCTTCACACCAATCACCTCCACATGCTCACTTCAACACAACTCAAAGCTCTAACACTTCACTTCCCCTTGTTGTTCAATTGCCAGCCCTTTCTAATGATTACTCTGGTCCTTCTGCACCATGTCAACCTCAGAACTTACATCCTATACTGGCAAAGTCTAAAGCTGGTATACACAAACCTAAAATACTCTCTGCAGAAGTCATAAATGAGGATGATGAACAATTAAATGCTCATCAAGCTCTGAAGATTGGAGTTTGGAAACAAGCTATGCAGGCCGAATACAATGCACTGATCAAGAATCACACTTTTACTTTGGTTCTAGCACCTGAGGGAGAAATGTAATTGATCGCAGATGGGTGTTTAAGACCAAGAGAAACATCGATGGTTCAGTTGCTAGACACAAAGAAAGATTGGATGCTCAAGGTTTCTCTCAGCGAGATGGTTTTGATTTCTCTGAAACCTTGAGTCCAGTTGTCAAGCCAACAACAATAAGGATAATCTTAAGTATTGATGTTTATTGTGGATGAGATGTTAAACATCTTGATATTAATAATGCATTCCTGCATGGAGATTTACAGGAAGTGATCTATATGAAACAACCTCCCGGTTTTAAACAACAAAAAGACAAACAACTTGTCTGCAGACTCACCAAGGCTATTTATGGGCTTAAACAAGCATCTAGAGCCTAGTTTGGAAATATTCCAGGAATACTTTAAGGTCTTGGATTCACAGGTTCAAAAGATGATGCTTCTCTTTTTTTTTTTTCAGATTGAAGAATGGGTCAAGAATTTATCTTCTCATCTATGTAGATGACATACTGATTACAGGTAGCACTGAAAATGAGGTCACTTTAGTTCTTACCGAATTGCAAAAGTTTCTTTCACTTAAGGAGTTAGACGGTGTTAAACAGTTTTTTGAAATCCATTTTATGTTTATGAATTATACATTTTAAACAAATTCGGTTATAATTAAGTCATTCAATTCATGAACTCTCTCAAAGGCAAATTAAATTTTAAAAAAAAATTCTTAAATGTTCCACTAATTATGTTTAATTAATGTAAAATTTCTATGTTTATCTCTAATTAAGATTTGGAATTATTGAATCTAAATTAAAATAAATATTATTATTTTAGCATGATTAGATTAAATATAAATTTTTGTCATTATAAGCTTTGGTTTTTATCTAAAACTAATTAGTGTAATTATAAATTACACATTTAAAACAAACTCGGTTATAGTTAAGTCAATTAATCCATCTACTCTCTCAAAGGCCAATTGAATTTATAAATACCCCAAAAACAATCCTTAAATTAAGTCAATTAGACTTATTCCCTTATTGAATTTAACATCAAATTGAGTCAATATGGTTGATTTCATTTAAAAAAAACATTTATTCCATTGACAACATTGAGGTCTTAATTATTCAAAATTATGTTTTTTACATGTTCTTAGATTTATAAGAGGTATTTTTCATCTTTCTTTTTATTTGGTTATAAATCTAATATTAATTGATGTTAATTGCATAATTTCTCAAATCATATTAATGTCTTATTTGGACTAAATGAAAGATGAGATAAACTCTCTAAATTAACAATATAATCTAAAACACACTAATTATCTCCTTCGGTTAATCAATTAAAAATTATAAAATATGTGGTTAATATTTTACATAATGTTGGTCAAACATTCATTTTCTTATTTAATAAAACAAACATTTCCACCTTATATATTGTCTGTTAATTTAACAATACATTCATTTCATAATTTTTGTCATTATTTTTATCATTTGATAAAATTTAAAATATTATGATGTCTAATTAAAATATATATATACATCCTGCGTTTTGCACGAGCAAGATAATAAATATCACGACTTATATTTGAATATTCTAATCTAACAATTCAAAATATTATGCCTATAGATAAAAATCAGAGTAATTCTCTCTTAGGTGTTTAAAAATATTATTAAAGATGACAATACTACATATAGGTGGAAAGTTATCATAGTTAAATAAGTATTTAAAAGATTTAATATTTGTGTACAATATAATGTTCATTGAATATATATTACATATTGCATCTAATAAATAAACATAGTTTTTTAATCTATTTATTTTTTGTCATTATATATCAACTTCACATAATGAGTTAAAATATTTATCTCTAATTAGTTAACATGGATGTAGTTTCTGTAATTATTAATTTGATCCAATCAGGATTTAATTTATCCATTTGTATTGAATAGGTTATTGTGTAGATAGAAAAATTGGTAACAATAACAAAGTTGACGGAAGAGTGAAGAAGATGATGTAGAGGTTACCAGACCATCTGAAATAGTGTGAAGTGATCTAATATGGTGAACACCACAACATATATTGAGAGTAAGGGGGCGAAAAGGGTTGACAAGATTCTTTTATGATTGACAAGTTGAATTTCCATGTGAATAATTTTTAGTATGCATGTTTATTTTTTATTTTAGGAGTCTATTGTATTACTTAAATATATATTTGCAGTATTTCTAAATCTCGATTTGAATGAATTGCGTTTAAAAGAAGCATTTGGGATAAAGAGGCCGTAACAGAGAAAATTTTAAAATGTTACACATCTTATATTATATCAAATATTTTTTTTCATTGTATTAATAATTCGCTTTCTAAAATTAATAATTACTTTTATTATATTTTATGTTTTTATACCTTTATTTAATATGTCCGCGTAAAACTTGAGTATTCTAAATAGTTAACTGCAGCGGAGTTGAGAATTAATGCACGTGTACACTTGGCATTAAGATTTTCGCATTTCATTAAGTCAATTAGTGATGGGTAAATCATAGCCATTCATTAGTTGATGCAGCACAAATAATTTATGAGGTTTGTGCTGTCATCTATGTGGAGTCAATTATGTGATATTTTCTGGTGATCTATGGTTAAGCAATGGTGACCTTATCTGATGTCACACATACGATTTTACTCCTGAAACTTGCAAGTCCATTAACAAGAGTAACTTGACGATTAATGATCACACAAGAAGTAGTTAGATCTCTCATTGTTATTTCTTAGCCTTGATATGATTAATGACCCTAATTCACCTACCAGCTACTCCATTAGTTATTTTAAGTGGTTGCTAATTATTTATGGAAAATCCTTCCTGTAAGCATACTTAACTATCTACGCCCAATTTAGGCCATAATTTGGGTTTATCCTTACTAATATCTAAAGAACTGTCTAATTTAACAGCGTCTCCACACCATATAATATTTCATAATTATTTTCTTCTTATAAATCATCAAATAATTTTATTACGGGTTACGATAAGATTAATACAATTCATACTACTAAGATTATCAAATACAATAAGATTACCAAAATAATTAATACTAAGATTAGCGATGAGGTTATAACATGCATCAATCATTTAGAAATTATCCCAATAATAATAAGATTATCATAACCAGTAATAAAGTTCACATCCATAATAAAAGTATCACAACTAATAATTGGATTATTACAACCAGTAATCACTCAAACCCTACATTAATGTTTCATGCATATCGTGCACAAAGTGTGAACTTCACATGCATCCAAAATTGGTTCCCCAACTATATGAGGTTAGCAATTTCGGTCCTCTTAAGCATGTAATGTGGCAATTTTGTTCAATGGGTTTTGAATTTTATCCCAGAAAAAATTCAGTTCATTGCAATAAAGTAATGAGATTACGACATGCAGTAATCCTTAAAAAACTATACAATAATAAAGATTACCACACTCAACAATAAGAATATCAAATCTACTAATCTTCATAAATGAGGAACCAAACTTGTTTTCAGTAATCTAATAATAATACTACCACAGCCAATAATAATACTATGGTATTACCATGATTATGTGATTACTACTTGTAGTAATCTAATTATTGATTGTAATAATCTTATCAATAGAATAATGTGATTACTACTGGTAAAGGCACTCTAATTATTGGTCGTGGTAATCTTATATTATGGTCATGATAATCTTAAATTATTGGTTGTGGCAATCTTATTATTGAGATAATGTGATTACTACTTAAGGTAATCTCATTACTATATTATTGATTGTAGTAATTTTACATTATTGGTCGTGGAAATTCCATCGAACTGATAATAATCTCATTACTATATTATTGGATATGATAAATTATTAACGTTTGTGTTAACTTTTAGATTAGTGGTTGTGGTAATCTTATCATTGGCCATTAAACTTGTCGTGGATCATTGGTTTCCGGTTGCTCATCGAAAATGGTTGTGGCTGATAGAGAGGCTAGTACCAATTGATTCAAAATAATAACAGGAACTCAATGCAATAAATTTAAGGTTAAATCGACATCGGTGCTAGCCAGAATCAACACCGAAAGTTGCTTATTTTTTGTGTAAGAAAGTTTTGGAAATTGAAATCTTAACCCAGTATAATGGGGCACACGGACTCCGATTAACCTAAAAATTTTCAAGCAGACTCTAATTGTTAATATGAATCAATAGTAATAATCTCAGGTTAAACAGACGTCAGATCTGGCTGGAATCAACACCAAGAATTTCAGATTTTCTGTGTAAAAACTGTGAAAATCAAAATTTTGACCGACGATTGAATGGGGCAAATTAATTCCGATTGATTTTAAAAAAAAATTATATAGACTTTAAATGATAACAGAATCAATTGTAAAAATCTCAAGTTAAACCGATGTCGGAGATGGCCGGAATCGATGCCTAAGTTTCTGATTTTATGTGTGAAAATATTGTAAAAATCAAGATTTTGACTAGTGATTCACGGGGCAAACGAACTTTGATTGACACCGAAAGTTTTTTATTTTCTATTTGAAAAATTGCAAAAATCAAAATGTTAACCGATGACTCAACAAGGCAAATAAATTTCAATTGACTTTAAACTTTGCAGGTAAACTTGTAATGACAACATAAATCAATGTTAAAAATATTAGATTAAACGGACACCATCACTAATTGAAATCGACGCCAGAAGTTTGTTTGGGGGGAGGGGGGGACGAGGTGGATTGGATATATGGGAGGTATTTTTGACTGATCCAATATATAATTAATGGTAAAAAATAGATGTGAAGTCTAGTTAATAAAAATACTTTATATTTATATTTATTCTTCAATCCCCTTAATGGAGGTGACAATGATATGTAACGTGTAATAGATATATCTCTTCTCTCAACATACACCCCACATACAAATAAATAGAAATACTATGCTCAGTATTCTACACACTTTCAAATTTACAACATCTTTGTGGAAAAGTTTACAAAATTCAAAAATTCCAATATTCAAACCAATCTCAAAAATTTATAATAACCGGATATAGCGAAATATGTTTATATGACATGTGGAACATTTGATTCAACTAACCATGGGAACATTGAAAAAACACATAGATCTAACAATGGAGATAAGGAAAAGATAAATATATTTATGAACCAAAAATATGAGTATGATTGTAACTGAATTGTGGCTGAAATAATGTCTTTTGAATTAATGTTTTAATTGATAAGTAAACTTCATGTTGCTTCCTATAAGTACCCTATTATATAATGTTTGAATTGATAAGTAAACTTCATGTTGCTTCCTATAAGTACCCTATTATATAATATTGATAAGTAAACTTCATGTTGCTTCCTATAAGTACTCTATTATATAATGTTTGAATTGATAAGTAAACTTCATGTTGCTTCCTATAAGTACCCTATTATATAATTCGTATATGACTAGTTAATATTACTTAGAACTCTAAGATTTGATCTTATTTATTTATTAATAATATTTATATAATATTTATTTGCAATATTTTATGTATATAACTTTTCATTATTTGGTAAGGTTTTTTAAAAGTAAATTTGCCTATATAAAGTTGAGAGATTACTCACAACCTACTCACGAATTTCAGAGACAAAAATTGAAACAAGAGAAGTCACTACTACAAAACTGGCTTTTCACGTCGGTTATTTTCACCATTTCACGTCGGTTTTGCAACCGACGTCTTAGCCACCGACGTGGAAAGTCACGTCGTTTCCTGAAAACCGACGTGGAATGTCATGTCGGTTTTCAGAAAACCGACGTGGACTGTCACATCGGTCTTCAGAAAACCGACGTGGAATGTCCCTTGTTTACGTCAGTTTCTTAAAACTGACGTGACAGTATCACGTCGGTTTTCCAGAAACCGACGTGACTTTCCACGTCGGTGGTTTAGATGTCAGTTTCAAAACCGACGTTGATTAGGCAAAAAAACCGACGTGAAACGTCTTTACATTGGTTTAAATATGTCAGAACTGATGTTGTTTAACATCAATTTTTTTGATTTTTGTGGTTCCTGTTTATTTAAAAATAAATTCTAAATGCTGAAAATAAATTACATGAATCTCAATTTCACATCGAACAACCATTATCGTCAATATGTTCTAAAAGTYRAATACATCAAACAACCAACATCATCAATATGTTCTAAAAGTCGAATGCAACGAGACACAATCTATAGAGTCTAATTCATAGTTCGAACTTCCCATACCAAATCAAAGTGAACTCATAAATGCACATATTCTAGAACCATGAGTATATAATTAAAACCTTACACTACTACAAAAATGAGATTTCACGTCGGCCCATCCACGTCGGTTTTTCAAAAACCGACGTGAAAAGGTTTTAACATCGGTTTTCTAAAAAATCGACGTGATAAGTAAGCATTCACGTCGGTTCCTTTAAAAACAGACATGAAAGATTATATTAAAAAAAATGTTAAAATATCATAAATAAAATAAATATAATTAGCGGCCAAAATTTATGCCAACCCCCCGCGTCAAAACAAACAACTTGTCATTTTCTTCTCCGCTAGCTTCTCCTCATCCTGCCTTTCTTTGTCGTTGCCTTTGTTCTCCGTCGTCCAGCTAATCCAATCCCGTCCGCCCCCATAAAGTCCGCCCCCATCCCATCTGATCCAACACCCAAAAAATCCCAGCCTGAAAAACCCTAGTTTATGGTCAAGACCACCAACAGCTAGGCGAAATCGGAGGGCCCCGCTTCATCTCCACTGCACTCCACCATCACCGCAGCCGATCTCAACATCCTTAGCCTCCCACATTGTAAGTAATTGTTTTTTTTTTCGAAAGCCCCAATTCTTTCTGTCTCTCTACCATTTCTCATGGCTCCAGCCGCGCGAAACCCTAATAAGAAGATATCGCTCGTATATGATAACATCGAGGCCGTGCTCTTCTACAATTCTGGTTCACTGTCGGAGACGACGGTGCTGCCGTTCTCGTAGGACACGAAGAATGAGACCTCCCTGATGGCAAATTTTGCGGCGGCATGGAGCTTCGTGGATAGGTCGGTGGTTGATGGGATTAACGGCGACAGGGCGATGACCGGAAATGTTGATTTCAATTTGAGGATGCTTTATAGGGTTAGGTTTGAGGCCCCGGCGTGGAGGACCAGGAGGAGGTTTCTGCGGGTGTTTTGCGGGGAGTTGATAATCTGAGTTCCGAGCAATGGGAGATCCGTGGAATTAACCGGCGTGCCGCCACAGTGTCGTYTAGGGATTTGAGGTGAATATTTTTATTAGTTTTTTTCTTCCTTTAATTTTTGGTTTAAATTTTTAGTGGTATCTGTTGGATGATTTTTTTTTCTCCCCTATTTGATGTTGTTGAATGATGAGGATGAAAGCTGATTTGGTTCTGTACTTTGAAATACAACGAACTTGGTTTCCTAGAGTTAATGTTTTTAGTGTATAGTTCTAAACCTGCTGTGTTTTCTTATTTTTGTTTTCTTAATTTCTGGTTAATCATATGGTTGTTCTAAGA
>BMAC01000669.1:126134-146751 GCA_014905375.1 Phtheirospermum japonicum
TGTATGTGGTCATACATAACTATCAGTAAGGGTGATTAATCAAGAACTTACCTAAGGTTTATTCTAATTAACGAAAAAAAAACACTTATATTTTAAAATTACTAATAAAACCTCAAGGTTTGTACTTACCTTACAAATACCCCCCACTTGAGGGTGCACTTTTGTAAGCCAAAAACAAATGTGGGTAATTTATTTTTTTTTTGCTTGCAATTAGGCCAAACCTCAGGGGTAGTTTTTATAATTATCCCTAATTATTACTAATATAAATAATCTAACGAATAGTCTAATTGCAAAAAATAAAATAAAAATAAGCTATATTTCAATTTATAAATAACCCCTTCATATTTGTTTCTTTTTAGGAAGATATTTGTTAGTGGTGTTTGTAGCACTTTAGGCTAATATGTATAATCTTAGAGTAACAGGAGTTTTGTGTAGTTAGGCTAAACCTCAGGGGTGGTTTTTGTGATTATCCTATGTGATAGTAACAAAAAATAGGATTTTTTTCTCTGTGTGTGTGTTCTAACAAGAAGCAGACATTTATTTTATGCAAATAATTATCAAATCATCCTGATCATATATGTGAGGATGATTATGATTTTAGCAAATGTCTTAGAAATCAATGTTTCGAGTCACTGACCTCGTAATAAGCTCGTATCACCAAGTTCGGAAGGTTCAAATTGTGAAATAAATTTTGAGATCTGATAAATCATATAAATACAGGGGACAGGTGTATTTGTAGATGGACCAGGAGCAGGCAAGCACATCCAAGCTGGAGCATCAAAGGTTATAATTACAACTCCGTCAAAAGGTGCCGATATACCAACCTACGTTGTTGGTGTAAACGAACAGGACTACTCGCATGAGGTCGCAAACATCGTAAGGTCAGCACAGTCCGTTGTTTTCTACTTGTGTTTCTGTAAGAATTTTACGAATGATTTTTGTATAATACACGCGCGCATGTTGATCATGTGCGAACGTTCGGTCACGACTATATGCTTTGTTGGGTTAAAATCGAGATGATGATTTCCCTTTCTTTCTAATTATTAGCAAATAGACTTGGTTTAATTATTTTTTGATATGTTAAAAATATTATGTAATTAATTGCAGATATTTGGTGATAGCGACTCATTTCCTCAAGAGAGTATCGAAGAAGTTCAAGTTCAATGGCCGAGATATTGTCTTGAAATTCAAAATAAATGAATCTTGCGTAAGGTTTTAATTATATACTCATGGTTCTAGAATATGTGCATTTATGAGTTCACTTTGATTTGGTATGGGAAATTCGAACTATGAATTAGACTCTATAGATTGTGTCTCGTTGCATTCGACTTTAACATATTGATGATGTTGGTTGTTTGATGTATTCGACTTTTAGAACATATTGACGATAATGGTTGTTCGATGTGAAATTGAGATTCACGTAATTTATTTTCAGCATTTAGAATTTATTTTTAAATAAACAGGAACCACAAAAACCAAAAAAATTGATGTTAAACAACATCAGTTCTGACATATTTAAACCAATGTAAAGAAGTTTCACGTCGGTTTTTTTGCCTAATCAACGTCGGTTTTGAAAYCGACGTCTAAACCACCGACGTGGAAAGTCACGTCGGTTTCTGGAAAACCGAYGTGATACTGTCACGTCAGTTTTTAAGAAACCRACGTAAACAAGGGACATTCCACGTCGGTTTTCTGAAAACCGACATGACATTCCACGTCGGTTTCCAGAAAACGACGTGACTTTCCACGTCGGTGGCTAAGACGTCGGTTGCAAAACCGACGAGGAAATGTTGAAAATAACCGACGTGAAAAGCCAGTTTTGTAATAGTGTTACACAAGATTCATTTATTTTTAATTTCAAGACAATATCTTGGCCATTGAGCTTGAACTTCTTCGATACTCTCTTGAGGAAATGAGTCGCTATCACCAAATATCTGCAATTAATTACATAATATTTTTAACATATCAAAAAATAATTAAACCAAGTCTATTTGCTAATAATTAGAAAGAAATGGAAACCATCATCTCGATTTTAACCCAACAAAGCATATAGTCGTGACCGAACGTTCGCACACGATCAACATGTGCGCGTGTATTATACAAAAATCATTCGTAAAATTCTTACAGAAACACAAGTAGAAAACAACGGACTGTGCTGACCTTATGATGTTTGCGACCTCATGTGAGTAGTCCTGTTCGTTTACACCAACGACGTAGGTTGGTATATCGGCACCTTTTGCCGGAGCTGTAATTATAACCTTTGATGTTCCAGCTTGGATGTGCTTGCCTACTCCTGGTCCATCTACAAATACACCTGTCCCCTGTATTTATATGATTTATCAGATCTCAAAATTTATTTCACAATTTGAACCTTCCGAACTTGGTGATACGAGCTTATACGAGGTCAGTGACACGAAACATTGATTTCTAAGACATTTGCTTCAATCATAATCATCCTCACATATATGATCAGGATGATTTGATAATTATTTGCATAAAATAAATGTCTGCTTCTTGTTAGAACACACACACAGTGAAAAAATATTACATAGGATAATCACAAAAACCACCCCTGAGGTTTAGCCTAACTACACAAAACTCCTGTTACTCTAAGATTATACATATTAGCCTAAAGTGCTACAAACACCACTAACAAATATCTTCCTAAAAAGAAACAAATATGAAGGGGTTATTTATAAATTGAAATATAGCTTATTTTTATTTTATTTTTTGCAATTAGACTATTCGTTAGATTATTTATATTAGTAATAATTAGGGATAATTATAAAAACTACCCCTGAGGTTTGGCCTAATTGCAAGAAAAATAAAAATTACCCACATTTGTTTTTGGCTTACAAGAGTGCACCCTCAAGTGGGGGGTATTTGTAAGGTAAGTACAAACCTTAAGGTTTTATTAGTAATTTTAAAATATAAGTGTTTTTTTTTTCGTTAATTAGAATAAACCTTAGGTAAGTTCTTGATTAATCACCCTTACTGATAGTTACGTATGACCACATACAGAGAGTACAGTTATTAGTTTAACTTGTACAACTTACTGGCAACTAAAAAGTGAAGATGGATTTAAAAGACAAAAAAGCCAAAAATAACGAAGTGACGTCAATTGATCATGATAACAGTTTAAAGGCATACCTCAATTACAATGTCGATTCCAAGCTCAGCCCAAGGAAGCTTGAGCGGGTCCCGACTAGAGACAACCTTAATGTGCTTCCCATCCACGCTGATAGTCTCATTGTCGACAATCTTAACATCCGCCTTGAACGTCCCGAGCATTGAGTCATATTTGAGCAAATGAGAGGCCTTGAATCAAAGTACAAGTCATTTTCGAAACTATTATTATAACCAAGAATGCCTTGAAATTATCTTATAATTTACTATTATTACTATTTTGCAAGTACGTACATTTTTGACACCCCCACTGTCGTTGACCACAATAACGTCGAGTGGTGAGTCCTTGCGTCCATGCCAGCAGCGAAGAAAGTTCCTACCGATGCGTCCAAAGCCGTTGATTGCTACTTTCAACTTGGCCACTGTTTGTGCTTTCGGGGCTGATCCTGTGGTCTGATTTAAAAAAATAAAAAAAAAGGGACAAGATTTTTTTTGTTAATTCCTTGTTTCGGAGAGTTAGTATGATTTTGTTTATTTTCACGTGGAGAGGCATTTGCATAAACAAGAATTTGAACTAGTGTAGAATATTGAAATCCTAGTTCTTATATATCTACAGCATTTAATTTCAACATGTTGGACAACCCTTTTTGGGTATAATGTGCAGAATAATTATGTATTGGCTATACAAATTAGCTTCCAGTTAGATTTCCACATGTCAAGAGATAGATTGGACCTAGAGCACTTGCCATCATCTATGATTATGAATGCTTAGGCAAAAAGTCTTTTTTTTTGTTTTTGTTCCACCTTTTCATTTTAACATACTATTGAACTSCTAGAGCATGTGACATAATATTGTTTACAGGCCTAAATTCACAATTTTGCAGTTCTTGTTGTGCATAATGATGWGCACATGTGTGTGAAAAGATCTTTATTATATTCCAAATATTGCAAATTACTCACAGGAAAATACCTTTGGAGTGAGCTGAGCAGATACTAAATCAAAGAAAGTAGCCTCTGTATTGGCCAATGTCACACATCCACTGGACCTCAGCCCAAAATATTCTGCCACCTCCAGCTTCTAAAATAATCAGTTAAAAATAAATAAAAATGGAGCCCCTCAGAGTATATAAACAATAAAGATCACTAAACTGATATTAGCCAAATTTGAAAATCAGATGTATCTGAGAAGAATTAACAAAACCCAAAAAAAAAAAGAAAAGAAAAGAAAAGAAAGTGATCGATCACCTTAGAAAAGCATTGTGCAGGAAAAGAATGAGTGGTTTTGGTGGGAAGCTTAGTGCTTGTTGGGATTCTTGAAGATGCAATAGCTGCATGGGATGCCATGGCTGCAACTGAATCTTTAAGAGAAGCTTCCTTGTTATAAATTATTAATTTCAAGTAATCTGATATATTAATTTTTATTCTCTTTTTGGGGGCTCTGAACAATACAAAAACCATTAGCACAAATCATACCAATTATTCATGCTATGTTACTATAAGCACCAATTTTCCTTTAAACTGCTGCTCGTAAGCATGGGTATCGAACAATACGATTCTTAGAACAACCATATGATTAACCAGAAATTAAGAAAACAAAAATAAGAAAACACAGCAGGTTTAGAACTATACACTAAAAACATTAACTCTAGGAAACCAAGTTCGTTGTATTTCAAAGTACAGAACCAAATCAGCTTTCATCCTCATCATTCAACAACATCATGATAGGGGAGAAAAAAAAATCATCCAATAGATACCACTAAAAATTTAAACCAAGAATTAAAGGAAGAGAAAAACTAATAAAAATATTCACCTCAAATCCCTAGACGACACTATGGCGGCACGCCGGTTAATTCCACGGATCTCCCAGTGCTCGGAACTCAGACTATCAACTCCCCGTAAAACACCCGCAGAAACCTCCTCCTGGTCCTCCACACCGGGGCCTCAAACCTAACCCTAGAAAGCATCCTCAAATTGAAATCAACATTTCCGGTCATCGCCCAGTTGCCGTTAATCCCATCAACCACCGACCTATCCACGAAGCTCCCTGCCGCCGCAAAATTTGCCATCAGGGAGGTCTCATTCTTCGTGTCCTACGAGAACGGCAGCACCGTCGTCTCCGACAGTGAACCAGAATTGTAGAAGAGCACGGCATCGATGTTATCATATACGAGCGATATCTTCTTATTAGGGTTTCGCGCGGCTGGAGCCATGAGAAATGGTAGAGAGACAGAAAGAATTGGGGCTTTCGAAAAAAAAACAATTACTTACAATGTGGGAGGCTAAGGATATTGAGATCGGCTCCGATTTCGCCTAGCTGTTGGTGGTCTTGACCATAAACTAGGGTTTTTCAGGCTGGGATTTTTTGGGTGTTGGATCAGATGGGATGGGGGCGGACGGGATTGGACTGGCCGGCCGACGGAGAACAAAGGCAACGACAGAGAAAGGCAGGCTGAGGAGAAGCTAGCGGAGAAGAAAATGACAAGGTTTTTGTTTTGACACGGGGGGTTGACATAAATTTTGGCCGCTAATTATATTTATTTTATTTATGATATTTTAACATTTTTTTGAATATAATCTTTCATTTCTGTTTTGAAAACACCGACGTGAAATATTTCAAACCACGTCGGTTTCTAAAGGAACCGACGTGAATGCTTACATATCACGTCGATTTTTTAGAAAACCGACGTTAAAACCTTTTCACGTCGGTTTTTGAAAAACCGACGTGGATGGGCCGACGTGAAATCTCATTTTTGTAGTAGTGAGTTTAGGTTTTTTTATTCAAGCTATAGATTTTTTGAATTGGTGGATGCCACTGCGAATGCTTTTTGCATCTATGATCACATCTTGTAGTTTGAACTATTCTTTTTCTATTGCTTTCAGCTTTCATTAAAATTCAATCTTCTAATTATTAACATTAGTTTTTAGAAGAGTTGTACCAATTTAAGTCATATCTACTTTTTAAGAGTTTTTAGTTTATATTTACTTAGTCGATTACGACTCCTTATAATCATTGAAATGTTAGTTTTAATTAGTAAAGGTTTTTTCCTTGTTGGCTTGACTATAAAAATAAACACTATTCTTACAGCCAAAATTTTAATACGTTGCATTTTTGATTTTTTGCTATTTATTATTTACACTCTTCACAATACACGTATTTTATTCTTTAAACAGTGAATTGAGGTCTGCAATTATTTCAAGTGGCTCCAAATTCACTAAGTTTCAATCCTCTTTTGAAAACTTATGGATTCATAGTCGGGTAGGTATGGTATTCATCCATGATCCTTTATGGTTCTAACTACGGTACTTTGAAGGTCAGGATGCATGCCTGCATCTAATCAATTGATGAACAGGCATGGTGCATGACTTTTAACAAGGGGACACCTACGCTACTTGTTGATGCAGATGTTGATCGTAGGCCTCTAGATGAGATGTTTTGGATAGCAAATGACCGTCTTGACAATAGTATGATTCTAAATCTCTTTTTGCAATCTTTTGTGCAATAGATTCAAATATATTTCACATTTTTTGAATCTTGGTACTTCCAAACAAGCATGAGATGCCCTACAACTCTATTGTGAGGGGTCCTAAAGCATTAGATTAACAAGGGTTCGTATGATAACTACTAGGTTTGAGAATTTATGTATGGAAGAGGATAAAACTATCTCTGTGTATAGTGCAAGAACGTGAAATCGCTAATGATTCACAATCCCTCGATGATCCGATATCAAATGCTAGGTTAGTCAGTATGATGTTACGCTCTCTCCAAACTCATTTTGACATCAAAGTCTTTTTGATTGAGGAATCTCATGATCAATTAACACTTGGCCTTGATGAACTTATTGGAAATCTCCGATATTTTGAATTAAATTTTCTGAATCGATCTTCTCAAACCAAAGGAATAAATGTTGCTTTTCAATCAAATCCCTCTCTCTTGCTGTCTATGTTATTCATAATGAGATGATTGAGATTTCTTATGAGCTCAACAAGTTTAACTTAGGGGATGAAGATATTTCTCTTATTACAAAACTTTTTAAAATTTTTTTAAATCTGGTCATCGAAACTAATTCCCTAACAAAACTGTTTCAAAATTTGATCAAAAGGTTATACCTTCAAAAACTCAAGAGAATCAAGTTCCTTGATGAAAACTTTGATGTTAAAACTCTTGAATTAATAAGGTGTTATCTGTGTTATGGGTTTGGTCACTCTGCTAAAAAATATTCTAACACATCAGCTATTAATAACTTTAATGCTACTTTGAGTGAAAATAAGTCTAGTGATGAATTTGAATACAAAACTGAGGATTGTTCCTTATTCACAATAATGGAGGAGGATTCCATCAATGGGAGTCAGGATGTGGTCGAGAATGCCGTTACAACTCCCGTCGCATCCAAAGACGTATTCAATCTTGGATACTCTAATCACTTTTATGTATATCTAATAGTCACTGAAAAGTCTATCTGAAAATTTTAGCATCACGATAATGATAACTTTACTGATACCGAACTCGTAGATGCTTCTGGGGAGCTTCTAAATGAATGAAAAGAGATAAAGATAAATATTGATGTTTTTACCAAGATGCATAAATGTTTTACATTTTAAAATCTTGAACAAAGAACCACCATTTCTTGTTTAGAGGCTGCTTTCACCAAAATTGAGACTCGGTATGAAAGGGTTAAAGTGAAAAGTGATAGCTTCCTCGATACCTTAGATCGTTTGAATAAGAAAAGATCCAAGCTTGATGAGGTCCTTTTAATAGGAAAAAAACAAGATAAATTTGGTCTTGGTTTTGAAAAATAAAGTTTTATCAAAAAGGGTGTCAATTATCAAATCCCACCTTAAAAAACATTCTTTTAAATGAAAATTAAACCATGTAGACGTTAGTTTAGTTGTCATTACTGTAATACCCAGAAACACAGTAGACAATAATTGTCGTAAGCTAAAATCTGATTCTTTCGAAAAGGCCCCTAAAAAATAGATGCAATTGGAGATGCCACAAAGTCCTTCTCACATTTCCAATCGCATGTAGTCTGTTTAGGTTAGAAATTTAAATGTCAGATGTAATGTTGTACTGTTGTGAAACTGAATCTTCCAGGATTGTGGTACTTTAATAGTGGTTGCTCTTACCATATGACTAGAGAAAAAGTTAACTTACAAGATTTCAAGTCTTAATGGATGTATAATATCTTTTGGTGATGGATATCATGGGATTAGATCTACTAATAATTATTACCAATTTGTTCATATACAATTATACCATAATGCTCTTACTAATGCAACTATATTGGCATCCACAAATGTGACTGCATTTGAGGTGACATCCATGTAACACTTAAACATGCTGAAGCCGAAATGGTAAGATTGAGTCATGTGCCTGGACAGTGTCTTAAGGTAAGAACTAATTACTATGTGTCCATTAAACCTAAGGATGTTAGTGAAGTTTTAAAAGATGAATTTTTTGCATATGACTATGGAAAGTGAACTAAATAAATTCACCAATAACGATGGTTGGCACCAGTTCCTTATCTCAATAATTGTAATGTCACGTAAACAAAATGATTTTTTGAAAACAAACCTGATGAACAAGGTAACATTGTTCGTAACGAAGCTCATTTGGTAATTCAAAACTACACTCAAGATGATGGGGTAAATTATGATGATTCTCTTTCCCCAATACTTAGATTTAGTGTTATTCATCTTATGCCTGATGTAGCACGTCATCTTGATTTTAAACTTCACCTTATGTACGCCAAGAATGTCTTCTTGAATGACACTCTCAATGAGGATGTTTATGTTACACAACCTTAAGTTTTCGAGATCCCTAATATGCATAATCATGTGTATAAGTTGAAAAATGGACTCCATGGGCTAAAACAAGCTCCTCAAGCTTGGTTTTTTAAACTTGCTAAACTCATTCTTAAAATTGGTTTAAAATAGGGTGAAGTTGATAAAATAATGTTTGTTCAACATATTTACAATGTCATTCTCATTTCTCAAATTTACGTGGATGATGTTATTTTTGGGTCTTCTTCTGAAAAACTAACCAGATTCTTTTTAGATTCCATGGACTCTATGTTTGAAATGAGCATGGTTGGTGAGTTAAGTTATTTTTTAAGTTTACAAATTAAGCAGATGCATTATGGAATTTTTATCACCCACAACAAGTATTTAGTAAAGAATTTTAATTTATAAAACATGAAAAATCCCATGGGTTCAAGCCAAAGTTATCTAAGGATGTTCAGGCTGAAGGTGTAGGTTTTACATTGTATTGAAGCATGATAGAGAGTTTACATTATTTGACTGCTCATCATCTTGATATTATGTGTAATTTTTGTGTTTGTTCTCATTACCAAGTTAGTACCAAGATCACTCATTTAAAATCTATTAAACGTATTATTTGATACATAAGTGGTACAACTGATTTAGAAATTTTGTTTACGAAAGACACAAATGCTTTTTATATTAGTTTCAGTTACTCTGACTGGGCAGGGGATGTTATTGATAGAAAGATTATAAGGGGTGCTTGTTTTTATCTTGAGAAGAATTTGGTCTCTTAGCTAAGTCGTAAACAAAATTTTGTGTTTCTGTCAAAAGATGAGTCTGAATATGTAGATGTTTGTGGTGATATTATGTATAATATTTGTTTTTGTGCTTGTTACCAAGTTAGTCCTAGATCACTCATTTAAAAGTTGTTAAACGTATCAGTCGATACATAGGTGGTAAATTGACTTAGGAATTTGGTATACGAAAGACACAAATGTTGTTCTTATTGGTTTTAGTGACTCTAACTGGGCAGGTGACGTTACTAACAGAAAGAATACAAGGTGTGACTGTTTTTAACTTGGGAATAATTTGATCTCTTGCTTTATTCGTAAATAAAATTTTATGTTTCTATCAAAAGCTGAGTCTGATTATATCGATGTAGAAAGTTGTTGTTCCCATTTATTATGGATGAATCAAATGATTGGAGACTATGGTTTGAATAGTGATTCTCTTACTGTCTTATGTGATGACTTTAGTGCGATTGACATTTCTAGGAATCCAGTTTAGCACTCTCATGCAAAACACATCGATATTTGACATCACTTAATACGAGGTTTGGTCAAGAGAGGCACTATTTGCATGGAGTATGTCAATATTGAAAATTAGCTTGTATACAGTCTTACCAAGGCATTAGACTATGAGAGATTTCTCTCTTTGAGAAGATATCTCAATATGTGATCTATTTGAATGTGAGTCTTCATGTCATGAAATTCATCCTCACATCTGTCGTGACACATTGTATTATTTTTTTTTTCTAAATTGTTAGACATACCTTACATTGAGTCTTAGTTGTTATTAGTTCCTTCCCAAAGTGTGTTGGTTAAAGGGGCTGAAAGTTTGAAAAATAAAATGTGGGTTTTTTATTGCAGAAACATGCATTTCTCCCTGATTGCGCAAAATAAATATCTTAACTAATGCAAGAAGTCCTAAGCCATCCTAAAAAAGGTGAAATCTTTGATAATTTAAATCAATGATCAATGTGATCTACAAGAATCTTTAGTTTCTACATAAAGAGGAGATACTACTACTACTACTAGTACTACCGGACACAATATACCAAATCTGCTTAGCAACTTAAAATGTTAATTCATTATCTAGGTTAAGAGTTTATAATTCATTGACTTTGTGGACAGATGCATCATAAATGCCATCATATTTGGGATCACATCTGTAATAGTTGTATATTTATCTTTATCTTTCTTTTACGTGAATTTTTCCCTTTACATATTTTAGACATAAAATCTTCCAGGACATGCATCACTTGGTAATTGTTGGTTTCTTGTTGGTCTTTAGTTCGTATGTACAAAGTGAGGATGTGATTTTCTTCTCTATTTTGAAGATTTTGTGGTGTTGAATTTTCATGTAGTGTTATACACAAGAGTCTTGATTTGAAAGATAAGATTTTGTCTCAATATAGACTTTTTGTGTGCTATGGTAATGTGGGTTCAGGGTAAGTTATTTTTCCTTAATTAAACTATGGCTCAAATATTTAAGGAATTTCTAACCTAAATTTTGTTTCTTTTTATATATCTACCAGAATTAGATCTCATCTAGGTTTGTTTGGTACTTCTGGGACTCTTGTACTTCTTGTGACTTTTGGTATGTACATATATATATATAAATATATATATATATATATATATATATATATATATATTATTTGTCTCTTCCTCACCCACATGCATACACTTATTTTTCAATTTTTTTGTGTAATGTGCTATCTTCTCTCTCCTACTTTTGTGTTGGTATGACTATTTGATTGGCCCTTGCTTGAAAGAATGAATAAGTTATTTTCAAGGGTCAAATAACTTTTTACAAGTCCAATCAGTATCCCCTCGTCTTCTACCACTTTCGTCATCCCACACAGCACCCCCACCATGCCTGGTACCTCGTTGCTCTCTCCATCAACTTTCATGGCTGACCCCTCCATCGCAGGTTCTGTTATAACTGATGTGCCAGTTTATGTGATGGGCATCTGGGGTTGCATCAGAACCTAGAACTCAATATCCTTATGTTCTTATTCATTTACCATCTTCATCTGCTAAATCACCACCACCTGTTGCTGATACTCTTGCTCCAATCACTGAGACTCTACCCACCTCCACCGCAGTCTTTGGCTCCCTCACCGTTGCATGTCACTACCACCAGCATTTTTTCAATTGTAGAGTCCTCCAGTTCATTCGCGTCTTTATATCCTGGTGATAAAGGAAACCAGATTGAGGTCAAAAATCCTCCTAATTTCGAGCTAATATGTGACTCCCTCAAGTTGAACTATACTTCGTTCTCATGCAATTACAAATGTTTCCACTACTATGGACTTTTTGCTTTTGAGCCCCCGAGTCTGATCTAGTGTCTCTAAGAATAGAAGTTTCGACTCCACAAAATTGAAGAATAATAATCTTGTAGGGTTTCTAAGATAGGGAGAGATGCCACCACTAATGTGATTGCAAATGTTTTGGCTGATGTTGCTCACATCCATCCAGACCTAACTAGTTAAATGCTCCGGACATTCATACTATTCTTGCATCCACTATGCCTATGGAGGTTTTTGAATAATTTAATTTGGAGGCCTCATCCTTCTTTGTGGCTCGGCACACTCGTTCCTCTTCTGCTCTGGTCTTTGATCCCATCGATGATGATCTTGAACTTGCTAGACGTACAATTCTACAGCTTTGTAAGGGAAAGGACATTGCTACTGGTCCTTCAATCCCTCGACCTATTCTTAATATCTCTAATGATGAGAAACTTTTGATCGTGGATGAATCTGGATCTCACACGTTTATGGATAATTTTACTGACGACTTTATAGGTAATGCATATCAGTTTAATCCAGTTTTTAGGGATGCTGATACATATGTTGTTGTTGATATGACCGCTAATGTGATGACATCGGTACCAGCATCTGACCTAGACTACTATTTGGGTAACTCTTTTTCCAAAACAATTTACTCCTAGGCTGCATATGACCGTTATAAGTTGTTTGCTGGTCATTTATTGATCAAGAAGAAACGTCGAAACTTGTAACCATTCCTTTCATACAACTTGAATAAGTTTTTTGAGCTTCAGCACCTTATGCACACGATCGATAATGTGATGTCTTTTGATCAATCGATGGTCTATGAATTATACTCTAACTTCGGTGCTGAGGTATGTGACCCGACTTCTCCTAGGTATGGTCGAGTCTTTGTGCATGGTGTGATCTGCAATTTACTCCCTCATTGATTAGTACACTATTGAGACTTCGGACTGTATCGAAGACTCTTTTCCAGCTAAATTTACTAAGATGGCTTGGTTTTTAATGAGTGACTTACGGATTGAGTGGTCTACTCAATTTGTGTCTTCTAGTTTGTCCTCTCTCCTAGGACTTTTAGAAAAGGTTTTTTGTAGCAATTGGGATCTAATGATGAATAACTCGAGGGTGTGTGAACTTCATGCTCATATCCTCGATCATCTTAGGACTAGGATGCTTTTCAACTTTGGGATTAATGCATTCAATGTGGTTATATTCTTTGTTATGACTTCTTCAAAGATGTGGGCTTTGCCTTTCCCTAGTGTCATTTTTTGGTTGTTCATTTCTCAAGGCCTTGTCTCTCATGTTCCTCCAATTGGTTGTCCAAATTTATTTACTATTGCTGCTCTTCTTTTGAATCCCAAGAATATCCTTGTATATATTCCAGTGGTGTACATTGACGATGAAGATGAGTTTTCCAGTTCTAATCCTTCTACCCGTGATGCCTCTGTTACTATTTCTGCTGCTGCTCTTAATGCCACCAGAGATGTTGCTCCATCTGTGGTTGTTCCCCCGTGTCTCGCGTGTTTCTACAGAAAAAACAAGTGCAGTATGTTACTACTTCTATTTCTCATTTTACTACTCTCCGCTCCTATTATATTGGTCTACTTAATAACTTTAATCTTTCTGTCTACAAAGGGGGAGTAGGTATTGATGATGCTGGTGCACAAAATCGTGTGATGCTTCTCTTAGTCATGATGTGTGAGGTTCAGGGGAGTTGATTTTTCCTTGGATGTGGCCACAAATGTTGCCACTGCTGCCGATCATACACTGACATCGCATTCCGGAGGTGTTAGTCCATCTTCGATCATCTGTCCTCCGGGATTCATGATGAAGATGATGATGAGATGGAGGTCAATTCAGAAACTGTTATTTTTCGTAACGAATTTATCCTATTTCGGAGT
The DNA here is from genome assembly GCA_014905375.1 of Phtheirospermum japonicum. NCBI lineage: Eukaryota > Viridiplantae > Streptophyta > Magnoliopsida > Lamiales > Orobanchaceae > Phtheirospermum > Phtheirospermum japonicum. The sequence continues at coordinate 139,995 of BMAC01000669.1, forward strand.
TCGATGATGTCACGCCCTAATTTCAAAAAATATAAATTTTTATTCTTTATAAATAAAACTTCCAAAAACAAGGGCATGAGTTTTCAATAAATCACAATCACAATAAAAATTGAGCGGAAGCGTAATTAAAACATGAACATTTATTTAAAAAGAAGGGATTTACTTGATGAATTAAAATAGCAGCAACTTGACTGTTCACGAACTCTTAAACGGAAACACAAGCCTCAAACTTTATTTTAAATTTGACATAAGATTTATATACCGATTCATGGAAAATATAATAAAATAACATCGAAAATAGCATCTTCGTATCCACCGCCTCGTACCACGTCCAATTCCTCAACCTGAAAAGTTTGATAAAAATGGGTGTGAGCTTTCAACTAGCTCCGTGGGGATTCGTTTGTCAATATTAAACACTAATCATACAAACCACAAATGAATAACTACAACATACTGTCAGTCGTTCATAGATGTTGGTCAATCATAGTTTTAGGCTCGAAAGCTACTATTGTTTAGCTCGAAAGCTATTGTTGTTTTAGATCGAAAGCTACTATGGAATGTTGCATTGAGACATAGATAATTTATACAATCGCATTTAACATAGACAAACATAGAATTTTGTCAATGTTAGAAAGAAATCATATAAACCATAAATGAATGACTACAACACACTGTCTGTTGTTTTAGCTCGAAAACTACTATGAAATGTTGCATTCAGACATAGATAATTCATATAATTGCATTTAATATAGACAAACATATAGTTTCGAAAAAATTTAGAATCACCCACCTTTGAATGTTGTTTCATGAAAAAATAAATGTAGATACTCGTGCTTGAGAATCCTAATTTTGAGAACCCTCATTTCCTACATTGAAAATAATTGAAAAATGGATTTGAACTAATTGAAAAGATAATTAAACCATAGCCATTAATTGAACGCCGAGTCAGGAAATTTAAATAAGGTCTATGGGATGTTTTTTCGAAAAAGTTCATGAAGTTGGAAGGGTGAAAATAAGGAAATTTTGAAAGTTCTGTGGGCTGAAATGGAGTTTTTATAAGTCTAGGGGCTGTATATGTTATTTTGAGTAAATTAGTGGCTCAATTGAACGATTTGAAGACTTTTGGGGGGTCAATTGGTAATATCTTGGAAACAGCTTGGTATAAAATAGAAAACACAGACCTTAATCGGCCAGAACCCGTTTTCTCCTTTCTTCCCCATTTATCAACTCCAAATCATCAATTCTAGTAATCCGTCGACGGCCCGGCTTCGTCGACTAGCAATTCGGCGGCTAATAAGACGCCAACGCCAATGACGTTTGGCAAGGCGGCAGCGTGGCGGCGCGCGACCGTGACTGACTCAAGTCGTGGGCAACCAGAGATCGGCGACGGAAATGGATTTTTGGCCGCAGCGTAGCGGTGACGGGGCTCCGCTCGGGCGAATTCTTCTCCGGCTACGCGGTAGGGATGCTGATAGCAGTGATGGGGATCGACAGTGGTATGATTTGATGGCTCTGATTCATCGTGACGGACAACAAATCGGCGACGGGCTTCAGGTAGACTGGACTCGACAGCCAGCGTTACGAGGGCTTCAACGGCTGTGGCAGAGACTAGTGGCTCGGCGAATGGAAAATAGAGGCATCGAGCGGCAGTGGTGAAGGGCGGCTGCCATGGATGTTTGGCTGGTTCTCGTGGGTTGTTGGGTTCCGGTTTGAATCGGGCCTTGGCGGTGTTGATCATGGGGATGCCTACGGTGGTTGGCTGGAATGGCGGTTGGAGGTTTGGCCCCTTTCCGGACCTGACCCTGGGTCCGTCTAGGTTTGGTCAGGGGTCCGATTGGGGCTATCCTGGCTTAGTGGTGGCAATGGCGGCTCGAACGCGACTGTGGGGGTGACCGAGAGTGGCTGCCGATTTGGTTCAGGGGATTTGGTGGCTGCGGTAGCGTTGGCTTCGGTGGTTTTGGGACTGTTGGTAGGCGGCGACGATAACTTGAAATCGTCGGTGTTCTATGGTGGAGATGGTTTGGGTTGTCGTTCGTGATGGCTCGGAGGCGAAGCTCTGACTTTGGGTCTGTATATGCCGATAGTGGTGTTTTGGTCTCGAGGGATTTGGTGGCTGTAGAAAATTTCATTCGGGTTTCGACAGGGGATGGTGACTGGAATCCGGAGCGACCGGATTTGGCTTGAGTTTTGTTTGGAGTTTGGGAAAAAATCACAGTTGGGAAAGATCTTTGATGAAGAATCATTATTTGAAAAATTTTAGAAAAAAAAAAAGAACTGGCCGTGTGAAAATTGTGATGACTCTTTGGAGGTGGTTTGGGTTTTCTTGTGTGAAAATTGTGATCACTCTTTGGAGGTGGTTTGGGTTTTCTCTAAAAACCAAAGGTGGACATATTTTTTGAAAGTTAGGGTCGTAGCTTTTGTGAAATCGGGTTAAGTTTTTGGGTTTTAATGAACTGGGCTTTGGTAAAATAAATTAAAATGAGAAATAATGTAATTGAATTTGCGTAATATACTTATTGGACTTGAAATAATAGAATATAATAAAAAAATATATTGGGCTTAACATAATAAAAAAATAAAAAACTTGGGCGTTATAGTTGATCTCTTTCCTTAGGAGATATTTATATTTTGTGGCTCTTTTTATTGCAAAACAATGCTTATGATGTTTTGTTATGTTGGATATTATTTATTATTGTTGTTTGATGCATATGACTTTTGTCTTAATCTATTATGGTTGTTTCTTGTTTTCTTTTTCAAATGTTGTCTCGAATATTATTATATTTTACATAACCGTTTGATGTTTGACTTCAGCAATTTAGGGTGAGTTTTTGGTGATTATACATGTTTTAGACTTAATACTATCATCATATATGTTTTGGCCAAGAAAAAAAAAAACAAGGATATTATTGAGTCATATGGCTAAGAGTCATATCTAATACGTGTAAGGGGCAAAAATATTTTCCTTAATTATTATTTTGACTTTCTTGCCAAAACTTATCTTTTCACGAAGGATTTGATATTTTACATCTTTGGTAATCATGTATGTTATTTAATATTAGGTTAGGTTGTAAGTCTCTTCCCCTTTTGAGACTCTAAGATTTGATCTTTTTATAAGTCTCATTCATGGGTAGTTAATATTATTTAAGACTCTAATTTGATCTCGTTTCCTACTAATGATCTTTACTTTAATATATTATACATATCTCTTTTCCCTATTTGTAGGTCTATTATATAAGTAAGATATGCCTATATAAAGTTGATGGATTGCTCACAATCTACTCATGAACTTCAGAGAGAAAAATTGAAGTAAGAGAAATTGAGATCGTTTTTATTCAAGCTGTAGATTTTTATAATTGGCAGTGCGTATGTGAATGTTTTTGGCATTTGCGATCACAATATGCAATTTGAATGATTTTCTTCCATTGTTTTTTAGTTTTCGTTAAGATTCAATCTTGTGATTGTGAATCTTAGTTTTTGCAAGAACCGTACTAATTTAGATCATATATACTCTTTAAGAGTATTTAATTTATCTTTACTCAGTGGATTGTGCTTCTTTGTAATTTTAGGAAAATGTGAATTTGCATCTTTTGAATTATTTCTTGGAAGCTCGAAATTCTAAGTATCAAGTACTTAGCAAGTCAAAATAGATATTAAGGGAAGTTTTAGTATTCAAAAGTTCCTTATACTTTAAATTAGTTTATTTGGAACTAATTATTGGTTGGTTCCCTGTTTTGCAGATGTGTGTACACATGTCCAGCTGGAATGAAGATGACTAGATTTTGGAAGATCCCGATCCAGCAAGAAATATATATGGATTCTCAAGATCACAACTTGATTCGAGAAGAGCTTCAACAAGGAAAGACTGCGTGCTACTTTAAAGTCAACAAGAATCCCATAATCTGAATTTTGTACAAGGAAGGAATAACTAAAGAAGGAAACAAGTTTTCCCTATGATTCTGAATCCTAAGGCAGTTGACGATTAAAAGTCCACATTGCCTGGCCCATAATGAAACCCGCCTTACTCAAGAAAACCAACTTATATAGTTTCTATATATAGTTGATAGGTTTCATTGTAATAGTACTTCGAGTTCTGAGCTTTAAGAGAACATAAGAATACTCGAATACTTATTATATATTATATTTTAGCATTTTATTATTATAATACACGTTTCAACATTAGTTATTAAGACAATGGATTTTATACTTTTCTTTAAGGTACTAGGGATTAGTATCTTTTCAACAATAGAAGAGAGTTTTATAGGTTTTATAGGTTCTGAAAAATCCAAGAGAGTTGGTTGGAAAAGTAGTTAAAAGTAGTATGTAACTACATTGGTAAGTTAAGAGGGAGTCTGGTGTTGTAAGTCTTCCTCGTGCGCAATAATTATTTTAATTAAAGAGTTCTGAGAGGAAGAGGGATTCTTCCTCATACAAACCTTTGCCTTATTTATATTGTTGTTTACATCCATACTATTTTATTTCTCTTACATTGAAAAATTGTGTAGCACATATAATTCTGATAACTACACAATTTCAAGTGGCACCAGAATAGTGTTTCTATTGTTTCACTAGACAAAGATCGTTGCGGATAAAGTCGACGGCTTTGAACCACGATCAAGGATCGATGTCTCGACCTCCAGTGTTAAATGGATCCAATTACTCGTATTAGAAATCCATGATGACTATATACGTGCGCTCCTGTTTTGCATGTAATTGTTGTGTTTTTTATCGTATTTTTAATTAGGGTTTTATGTTGATTTTAGTAGTTTTGAGTCAGGTTTTATTAAGTTATTAGGTTGTTTTTCTTGTTTTGATGTTTTTCATGTTCCTTGTTGGTTTTTTATTTAATTGGATTAAATGGATTTAATTAATTGGAGGTTTGGTGCAATTCTTGTATTTTGTTATTTAAAATAGTCATTTAATAGATGGCTTAATGATTTGAATTCAAGCTAAGGCATGGAGGTCAAAACTCAAGCCTAACCTTGCTTATTTGCATGCACAAATCGGTGCCAAGATGCTCCAAAATGGGCAAACATTCTGGAATGGTGGCATAGCCTTGCCTAGGCTTGCCTATTTTCACGCCAGCACCCTAGGCAGCAACTTAGGCATCATTTCAACGCCTAATCGCGCGCCCAGCGCACGCTTGCCGAGCAGCGCGCGCATGTCCTGCCGAAGCCGCCCGGCGCCTACCGAGAAGCGCGCGCATGTTCTGTCGAAAGCTTCTTGCGCCCAGCTCGCCTAACCACGCCTGTCTGCATGCCTAGATGCTCGCCCAGCGTCGCCTAATCCCACGCCCGGTGCCAGCGCCCAGCCCTGCCGGCCCACCACGCCCATACGCACCCAACTGCGCCTAGGCTCGGCCATGGCCGAGACACATCGAGCCAAATTGAGCCAAAATGTGCCAAAAGGCTAGCCAAGTGGCTAGGAAGGTCAACACGGGTCAATTTTGGTCAAACTCGAGAATTTCAAGCCTTTTTGACTAATTTGGCCCATTTAAATCCAATTAAACCTATTATAAATAGTACCTTACTCTCATTTTTTAAAACCACCTCCTCCCAACCCAAGCTTGGGTTTGGGATAATTTTCTCTCTGTAGATTTAATTTTCAAGTTTTTTCTTGGGTTTGTAATCTCAAGAAGAATTCAAGTGCTCCCTTGAATTTTTAATTTTGCTTCGTAATTTCATTCAAGTTTTGGAATTCTCTTTTTAACTCAAGTAATTTTCCTTTATTTTATGCTTTGTTCTTCAATCTCATGCATGTTCTTCAACTTATGCTTTTTGCCTTAGATCCTTGATTTCTTGCTTGATCTTGAGAATTGACTATAGAATCTAGATGAGTGACACATCTAGAGCATAGATCGAGTCCTTGATCGTTTTTATTTCAAGTTTTTCCTATGCTTTATTTTGAATCTTATTTTCATGCATAGTTTTAGGTTGAATCTTAGATCTACTATTTGTTGCTTGTTATTTTTCAAAAAGACTTAAACTTTCACGTCAAATTTTCTTGCTCTTTCTATCCATGCTTTCGATTTTTTCCAATTTTCATTATTTGAGATTTTATGCATAGTTGTACGTTGTGCTTGAATGCTTGTATTTGGTGAAACATTGCATTTTCTTGCTAATTTCATTATTTCTTGCATTTCTATATTGATGCATACGACCGAGGCATCCGACCAACTTGCTATTTCAATTTCTAGTGTAGTTTAGCTAGTTTAATTGTTTTATTTTCATTTTCATTTTATTTACAAAGTTACAAACACTTTGATTCTCTCAATCGAATCGAATTCCAATAATACCGAGCCATGAACCCGATGATTTATTCATCACCACTAAAAATCTTTTAAGAGCTCCCTTGAAAAGGTAGATGGGGAAGCACACTATCACTACTACAGAAACAGCTTTCTAAGGCTGTTCATTTAAGGCGGTTCTCTGAAAACCGCCTTAAAAATACTTTTAACGGCGGTTGTGGCTAAAACCGCCGTTAAAAAGGTTAATTTACGGCGGTTTCCTGAAAACCGACGTTAAAATTGGATATCAACTGATTTTAACGGCGGTTTTAACAGAACCGCCGTAAAAGTGACATAATCTACGGCGGTTACATAAAAACCACCTTAGAATCTCAGATATTCCACGGCGGTTTGTTAGGAACCGCCGTAAGAACTGGTGGATACTTATTTTTAAGGCGGTTTACAAAAAACAGCCGTAAAATCCACATATTCTACGGCGTTTTTTTAAAACAGCCTTAAAATCTAACTTTTTCA
>BMAC01000669.1:151967-188759 GCA_014905375.1 Phtheirospermum japonicum
CGGCGGTTATTATAGAACCGCCGTAGAATGTATTAAATTTTTTTTTTTTTGGGTACACGCCCAAACATAACCCTATCCACACACTTAGCCCATTTCATTCGTGTTTTTCCCCAAATTTGCATTGAACGAACACAGCCATTTTCTACCAGTTTTTTCCCCCAAAATTGCCAAGAACAATCCCAAATGGCTCAGAACGAATAAAATGAATTCATTCCCAAATTTTGTCCCCAAAATCTCATAAGCATTTTATCCCCAAAATACGCTCAGAAGCATTCACGGAGAACGTTCGGCCGTCGACGATTCCAACCCGTAGCGGCGCGTTGTTGTTCAGATCGTTCGCCTCCCACTAGAGGTAATGATAGATGTGAGTTATATGTCGATGATCGTTCTTTTACTCGTCTGGTGGCCCTTGGGACAGTTCATGAGGGGGGTTCRACGCTACATGGGGTGCCTTTGTCGAAAGATTTGGTTAGAGTGGTGGTTGAGGACATTCGAGATGGTGATGCTCTCGTCCCGGTGCCAAGTGAAGAGGTAATCACGGTGAGGCAAGCACTAGGTGGTTTTATTGCATGGCCAAAACATCTTGTGAAGCCTATGTCAACACAGGTAATAATTGTTTATTTGCTAATTACACTAAAATAGAGTGTCAATAAGTATTAATTTATGTTTAATGTTTTAGGATACCGAGCGACCAACAAAACAAGGTCGGACTATTGATAACCCCATTCCTGAATTGCTTACTATTTCTGCTCGCCTTTATAACCGTCCATTTCGGGTTCCGTGTGACCTAAGCATTCTTGGATTTGAGAATGACATTCCAGTGACCATTCATTACCAAGAAGTTTTGGACTTCGTGCAAGGAAAAACGTGTCTTCAAATCTCAAATGTACAACTTTGGATCATGTAAGTATATTTTCATTCTTTATTTAATACATTTTTAGGTTCATTAATTGATTTATAACTTTGATTGATTACTTGTTGTCATGATATGTTAGGTTTTTGAAATCACTCGTTGTTGAGAACCGATCGGATGCTGTATATGGATTCATTGAGCCTCTATCCTTACAAAATATAGGTAACAAGAAACATGCAAGCACTTTGGTCCCATCCATGCTCAAACATATGCACGAAGATAAAAAGCAAATATACCTGGGAGCATACCATCATAAGTAAGTACAACTTAAACTATAAGTTGTAGTATTACTGTAGGTTGCATGAATACTTTTTGATAATATTCATTTCAAAATGCAGGCAACATTGGCAACTCTTTGTAATTTTGCCTCAAGAAGGGACTGCTGTGTGGCTTTGTTCAAATCACAATAAGCCCGACTCAAACATCAAATTGCTAGTACAAAGGTAAACTCTAGTTTAAAATACTTACAATACATAGAATGTGAACGTATGTTTTGGTTCTAAGCATGAAATAGGTTGTTTTAATAATTTAAGGACTAAACTGTAATTTTTTAAATTGGGACAATAGATTGTTGATATCATTGGTAAGTTTGGTTGCATTTTGGATTTGTCTTTTGAATTTGGCTCTAAACGGCGGATTATATTGTTTGATTTTGTGAAATTGGGGACAATAAATTTGGATATTGTTATAATGTAACGTGTATTGTTATAATGTGCTATAATATTTCTATATTTTCTTAATAGTGTTGTGACCCTATTTAAGATGTTGAGTGGTGCGCATTTGAGTAAATCTAAGCAAGGGGTTAATTGGCTTTTTCCAAAGGTAACGTATTACGTTTCTTTGAATATATTTGGTTGTTACATTAATGGTCATCGAAGGTTTATTTTTCAATGAAACCTTATGTTTCTCTCACAGTGTAATAAACAAGATGAAGWTTGGGAGTCGGGTTATTATGTCATGCTTTGGATGTGGACTATTGTTCGAGTGGGTATTACGGAAAATTGGCAAGAGGTAATATTTATAATATTTTATTCTATAGCAAGAATGTTGTAACTCTTTTTTTTTTTTTAATTTCATTATTGCTAAATACGTATATTAAATATTATTTGCAGATGTTTAGTGACCAACCATTTAGTGCTGATAGTATCAAAGAAATACAAGATCAATGGGCGAGATATTTCATTAACATTTATGATGGATGATTGGGGTATGTAGTAGATGTATACTCTTGAAGTTTAGGTTTCATTGTGAATTAATTGTTTTGGATTGTTTTGAAGTTTGGTTGTTGGATTATTTTGAAGTTTGGTTGTTGGATTGTTTTGAAGTTTAGTTGTGGATGATGAATTGGATTGAATTATTTTTCAGTTTGGTTGTATTTTAGATTGCTTAATTTATGTATGAATTTGGTTGAGTTTTTTTTAGTTTGGTTGCATTTTAAATCAGCAGTTCAATTTTCAATTTCATTTCAGATATTTCAATCAAAAAAAAAAAAAAAGCAGGGAACTAGCGCAGGTTCATTTCAATTATTTACGGCGGTTGTAAAAACCGATGTTAAAAAACACCAAATTAACGTCGGTTTTTAGAACTGACGTCGTCGAAAACATTAATTAACGGCGGTTTATAAAACCGCCGTAGATCAATATATTTAACAGCGGTTCGATAACCGCCGTAGAATAATATATGTAACGGCGGTTGTCAAAACCGCCGTAAAATAGTATTGTTCTACTGGCGGTTTCTAAAACCGCCGTTAATCTGATATTTCGACGTCGGTTCTACAAAACCGCCGTTGAAACTGTATATACTAAGGCGATTTCTAAACCGCCGTTATAATAGACTCAGAACCGCCGTAAATACTAACTTTTTAAGGCGGTTTTTAAACCGCCGTAAAAATTTACGGCTGTAGATACTAAGGCGGTTTTAAAACCGCCTTAAAAACAAAAAAAAAACCGCCTTAAAAACTGATTTCTGTAGTAGTGTATCCCCTTTAAAAGATGACACCAAGAAAACTGAAAGATCATCTAAACTCGTCCCCAAACCGAGAAATATCTTGAATGATAACAACAAGATGGCAGAAGAAGCTAACTTCATAGCTCTATTCCCTATCCTTATTCCCGTAGATCAAACATGACACAAGATGGTTGTTAAGGGCAATACCTTGCATGAAGCTTGGAAAACTCTAAAGCGCCATTTTAAAGTTGCAAATGCCGTAAAACTCTCCAAGTTGTAAAAAATAACTACTGCCTTTGATGAGTTAAGGATGAAGGAGGATGGAATCATCAAGATGTACTATGCCAAGATTTATGATATTGTTAAGCAAAGTGCCATGCTTGGTGAAGATATTTCAGAGACAAAGAAAGTCTAAAATATAATAAGAAATCTTCCTAAGAGATTTCCTGAGAAGATTACGTCTCTAGAGAGTTTCATGTACCTTGAAAAACTTGATCTTGATAACTTATTAGGAGAACTTCGTAAATTCAAGAAAATAATGATGTCTATGATATAATCAAAAGCAGAGGAATTACTTTTAGGGCCAGTGTACCTACACCATTCGACGAAGAAGAAAAAGAAGAGGATGTAGCTACATTCGATGCAGTAGTTGCTCTCATTACAAGGAGATTTAGGAGAATGTAGAAGAAGATCAACAGAGGAAGGTTTTAGAACAAAAAACCATTTGATATCAGCAAACTTCCTAATCATCAGGGGAACGAAAGACAAAATAATATACCAGGCCCAAAATCATTAAGATAACTAGTTGAGAACAAGGTATGGTTTCTTTCCAAAATAATTCTGACACGATTCTGATGATGATATTACATCTCCTAGTGATGAAGTCTTGTACACACACAATCTGACCATTGAGAAGTGTATCCATGCTGGACAAATTATCAAAGAGAAACACGCATAAATCAAATCCTTGAAAAACTACAAGAAGCAATAAGATCAATTGACATTAGATTTGATGTTCCTACATGAAAGTCTCGTGTGACGGGTTGGTGGCGGGTAACCATGAAGATGAGTTGGATAAAACGTTCTTCAAACTTGCATTAGTGATAAAAATTTGTCCAAACATGTATGTAAAGAAAAAGATCATGTAATTGAATCTCTTAGAACTGAGTTGTTTGGATTGCATCATATTATAGGTCAAAAGGATGCAGAGATTCTCTCTCAAGGCTAGACTGTCAGAAGTAACAGTGAATTACACTGATTTATCGGATGTTCATGCACTAATTGACCTAAAACATGCCAATAAAACTAAGGATATTATCAAAGAAAATAAACCTCTCCACAAGATAAACTACATCAAAGTAAGTCTTGAAGAGTTGTCTAGTATTGGTAAGAAGACTAGAAAACATGATATTATATTCATTGCAAAGTATTCTAGAAAATCTACGAACATTGCTAGCACACATGTTGACCTCGAAGGTAATAAAACCTTCTCACCACCTCTGCATGTGAAACAATATCCAAAAGTTTTTGTGAAAAACTTTATACCTATTTGTCATTACTGTGGTATTCATGGTTATATTTGTCCTAGGTGTTAAAGAATGCATCATGATTTGGATACAGGAAAAATTTATGTATGGAATCCCAGTGGTGTCCCCTCATGAATACAAAAACTAAAAGTTGATTTAAAAAATCCCAATTTAAAAAGATTTGGTTACCAAAAGATAAAATTAGATGTCTTGCCTTTATGATGTCTTTGAAACCATGTCTTAAGAGAGAATTGTACTTTTATAATTGGTGTTCTAAAAATATGACTGGTGTTAGATCTAATCTTACAAATATTGTGTCAGTGTCTAATTTTACTATTACTTTTAGTGATGAGGTCAGTAATAATTTGATAGGTGTTGGATGTTTGAATGTTGAAGGTTTACCAAAAATTGAAAATGTGTTCCTTGTTGAGAAATTGAAGGACAACTTACTCAGTATTAGTCAACTATGTGATTAAGGTTCGAATGTTAGTTTCATAAAAGATAAATGTTTTGCTACTAACAATTTGTATAAGCAGGTTCTTACAGGAATTAGATCAGCTAACAACTGCTACCTAGTTGAGCATGTACTTACATGCAATACAACCAGAATGAGTGATACTAAGTTATGGAACAAGAAACTAGGGCACATTGGCTATACATACTTGTTTATGTTGTCCAGTGAAGGTGTTGTTCGTGGTCTCCCAAAACATTAAGAAAAGCACATGGTATTTGTGAACCTTGTCAGAAAGGTAAACAAAAGCGAGCTCCTCACAAAGTAATTCATGAAGTTACCACTAATAAAGTACTTGATATACTACACATGGACTTTATGGGACCAATTAAGGTTGAGAGTTACAATGGTAAGAAGTACAATCTTATGATAGTTGATGATTTCTAAAGATATATACATATAGATTTCATTAGAGAAAAATCTAAGTCACTTGAATCATTCAAAACACTCTACATGAAAGTTGAAAATGAAAAGAAGTGCAAAATTGGTTGAATTAGGAGTGATCATGGAAAAGAATTTAAAACTCTATTTGCTGAATCTTGTGATTCTCATGGCATATCTAATGAATTGTTCGCACCTAAGACTCCATAACAAAATGGAGTTGTGGAGAGAAATAGTTATACTTTGTATGAAATTGCTAGAGTAATGCTAATCTCACAGAACATGTCTCCAAGGTGGTGGCATAAGTCTGTAGATACAACATGCTGTCACATAAACTGAGTGTACCTTTGCAAAGGTATTAGTATTACACCATAAGAGATATGGAAAGGTAAGTCTCCTAATCTTAAACGTCTTCGTGTATTAAGATGTATGTGCTACATTTATAATGACAAGGACCAACTTGGTAATGTTTGATTTAAGAAGGGATGCAGGTCGATTCCTTATCTATTCAAATTGTAGTCCATATAAAGTGTATAACCTAAAAACCGAACATGTTATGGAATCAGTAAATGTTGTTTGGGATGATATCAGCAATCCTGTAGTTACATCTAAGCCTATTATACCTCTATCTTCTGATGGAAACTTCATTGGAAGTAGTAGAAGATACTACTGATGCTCTCGTTGAAATTAAAACAAAAGATTCTGAGCAAGTGGTGAAATGTTACTTATTATGGTATTACTACATCTTTAGAGAATGATCCCGAATCAAGGCGAGACCCACCTAGTAAGATATAAAAGGATCATTGTAAGGATCTCATTATTGGTAATTTGAATAGTAGGGAACTTTGGAATGTCAGGAAACACTATAAAAAGATGACAAGTCATTCCTATGTTGTGTGTTATTATACCTAAAAATGTAAAAGAGGCACTTAAAGATAAAATTGGATTCAAGGTATGCAATAAAAGCTAGACAGATCAATAGAAATGATATGTGGGAACTTGTTTCTTCCCCTGAAGTTATTAGAGTAATAGGTACCAAGTGGATCTTAAAGAAAAAAATTGATGAGTTTTGGTATGATCACTAGGAATAAGGCATGGCTTATTGCACATGAGTATACTCAACAAGAGGGTATTGATTTTGATGAGCTTTCGCTTCTGTTGCGTGTCTAAAGTCTGTTAGGAGGTTTTTATCTATTACATGTTTGAAATGTTATATTGTTTATAAAATGGATGTTAAAAGTTCATTCTTGATTGGTGTTCTAAAATAGGTTGTGTATGTGAAGTAACCTGAAGGTTTTGTTAATCCTCACAAACCTAATCATGTTTATCGGATCAAAAAGGCCTTGTATGGACTTAAACAAGCTCCTATGGCATGGTATGAACGTCTAACCAAGTTTTTACTTGCGAAAGGTTATTAGCAAGATGAAGCAAATCAAACTCTTTTTGTTCAAAAAACCTATGAAAATATGGTTATTGTATAAATTTATGTTGATGGCATTATCTTTAGCTCATTCTCACAAGCTTTGGTTGATCTCGTTCATAATATGTGTGAGGAATTCTAGATGAGTATGGTAGGTGAACTTACATACTTTAAAGGATTGCAGATTTTGCAAAGTAAAGAAGGGATCTTTATACGTCAAAGTAAGTATGTTAAAGATTTAGTGAAGAAGTTTGGTCTCGAAAATTCCAAATATATTAACACTCCCTTGGGAAGTCATAAGAAACTTCTCAGGGATGATCTTAAACCATTTATAGATCAGAGTCTCTACAAAAGTATGATTGGTAGTTACTTGTATTTAAATGCAAGTATATATGACATACATTATAGTGTAGGTGCATGTGAAAGGTACCAATCTAATTCCAATGAATCCCATCTTAAATATGTGAAGCACATAACTAGATATGTCGGTGGGACCTCAGATTTTAGGATATCTTACTCGCATAATACAAGTGCTTGCCTTGCAGTTTTTTTTGATGCAAATTGGCTAGAGAACATTGATGTGGGTAAAAGGACATTTGGAGGGTGTTTCTACATCGACAAAAACTTAGTCTCTTGGTTTAGTAAGAGAAAAATCATATCTCTTTACACTACCAAAGTTGAGTATATTTCCGCTTGAAGATGTTGCTCCCAACTAATGTGGATGAAGCAGATGATGCTAGAATATGGAATCAAAGTAAATTCAATTCCAATTTTCTGTGATAATACCAGTGCTATTAACATATCTCATAATCCAATCCAACATTAACATACTAAGCATACTAACATTAGACATCATTAGAAACTTAGTTGAGGATGAGATAATTACTTTAGATCATGTTTTAAACTAAACCAGCTTACAGACATCTTTACAAAAGCGTTAGATGTCCAAAGATTCAATTCTCTGAGGAAATACTTGCGGATGAGTATTTCATGATTGTTTGCATCTATGTATTACATTATATGTATATATTATATTATATTAAAAATACATATAGGTCATATATTGCATTAGGCATTAGTGCATACTTTGCATATTCACCACACATGGTTTTTCTTGATTATACATGTCTTCATAATCCAACCAAAAAGAATTTAAAAGCTCCACTAGTTTTCCCCGAAAATTGTGGCACATCATTGATGTTAGGAAAAAGTTGCCTAATTGGGTTACTATAGTCAGTATCTACAAATGTGAAAAGAGCTTCATGTAGAAAAATGAAATGTAGGGTATAGCTACCAACATGGCATCAAGCAAGAGACAAATTGCTCTTACGGATGTTATTTCAAATGAAGAAAAGGATGGTCCCTAAAATTATACTTGTATATTACAACAAATTTAATAAGAGACTTCATTAAGAAGAATCTTACTTATATTAAAAAATCAATCCATGGCCAAGTAATTGTTGGGTAGATTTTTGATAAAAATATATCAATTATATATAAGCAATGCATAGATTCATGAGAAAATTATCGTGGGGGTAGATCTCTGATGAAAACATGTCAGCTATCATTAAGCGAATCGTGAATCTACACTTAACTTATACTAGAAGATATATGATGTTGCAAAAAAATTTTGTCCGTACTATACAATGCCACAATCCTAAAAAGAAATCTTAGGGGAAGTAATAAAAGTTTAAGGGTTTGATAAGTAATGGGATGTATAAACTTCATAAATTTGTATGTCTATATTCCTATTCCGTGTATGATTTTTGCATGCATTTATGTAGACATATTTTGCATGATTTCCTTCCTGAAATATTGATGGACTATTTTTTCGGGAACAGATGGAAAGATTCGAGCTCCCTTTTAACTTATTTTTATAAATTGATTTTATTTTCTTTCCAAGATTTATGTTAAGTCTGGGATTGTTGAAACGTGGGTTTATGTTTGGCATTTTTTTGGGATGATCTTTTCAGGTTCACCTCGGTTCCTAAACCGCCTCTTCCCCGCACTTAAAATCCTGCCACCTTTGTCACATCACACACACCACTTTCAATTTTTGTCTCCTTAGAAACCCCAGAAATCTCATCTTCTCCCGATCTCCAACTAATGAACACCAAAATTTCTTGAAAATGGAAAGATAAAATCACATCCAGTAGACCCCAAAACTACCAGCACAACTCTGAACCGTCACCGATTTTTACAGTGCCGCCATGTATAATGGTTTACTCAAACTCTATTGAACCACTTGTGTTGTTTCCTGAAGAAGTGATAGTTCCTTACGATGTCTAGCTTGATGACGTCTATGACTTTCCTCCACCACCGACGCATGAAGTTACACCACCAAATGCCTATTGTTCCACATCTGACCACTGCCACTACTTCTTCTCCTTGGCGGGAGAAAACCGCCTCTCCAGTTCCCTGAAAACTTCAAAATCTACCGTCTCTAAAAGTTCTCATAACTATGTCGCTTCTCGTACTTCCAAGTCATCTATTCTAAAATACCTTCACACTCTGGGGGTTTGCATGCCGCAGTTCCTATTGTAGCTAGATGCTCCAAACATCGATCTGAGAAAAAGAAGGCTTTGGCTACCTTTGCCTCCTCTCCGGTGGATACTGTTGGTGACACGCCTATACAATCTGGGTGATGCCCACTCCATCCAATTCCATGCTCCTAAAGCTAAGGACAAATTTCAAGAATTTTGCAAAATGTACTTTCATCCTGAGCAAAATATCAAGGTAAACACTTTTGAGGATGTTGATGTTTTTTCCCTAATTAGGAATATAGTTTTGGAGTCTACTGTTATTGGTATTTCTAGTTTTTTTCATCAAATTGTGTATGAGTTTTATGTATTGTTGACTCCTGATATTGCTATGTCTTCAAGTTCTCAATGCTTTAAGGTCTTTGATCATAATCATATTATCGATTTTCCCATGCCATTATTGATGCACATTTTGGTCTGATTTCTGGTCCATCACTATCTGTTGATACTGACTTGGATGTTGTTACATCGATTATTGATGAACAACTTGTTGAGTGGGTTCCACTTGTTCCCCTAGTCAGTACCTTATCCTTTAAAGGTAATCTTCTTCATAAGATAAGCATTCAGAATAGACCCCCACCACTCACCAAGTCCATGTCACAGAGAATCAGGAATTTAAAAGGTCATACGTTTGCTTAAGGAAAACTTAATTTTGATCATGTTGTCTCTTATGCTTGCCAACCTTGTCCCCATTTAAGTTGCCTTTTCCCTGTCTCATTTGGTCTATTTGAGTTTTGTTGGTGTTAAACTAGATCCTCACAAGGGTAATGTTCTTTAGCCTGAGAATCCCCTCTAGTTGTTATTTCTCAACTCCCGGGCTGCAACATTAAGTTGTTAAAATTCTCTAGTGTTGCAACATCTATGTATGAGTTTATGGCTCAGGATATTTCGTATTAGAATGACATTGAGAGGTGTGCGCACAAGCCATGCCTTATTCCTAGTGACTAAATTATCATAAAATATAATTAATCTATCATTAAATTGTATACCACAAAAATGTGTTAAGTATCACAAATATAATGGTCTCATTTTAAGATCGATGTCATGAAAATATTCTTTGACATATAAAATCTTCATGAATAAAAATATGACAATTCACCTAATATAAAATGATACTCATATAACAATAATGATGTTTGTTGGTCTTAAATGCTTGGTAAAGGTGTAGAGATGGGGTGGGGATAAATAGAACTTGGCAACTTGTAAAAACTATTTTCTTTAAACACTTTAACACTCAATTGAGTTGGTGTTGTTAATTTGAGATTAATAGGCGAGTGTTAGTATAAAGTGTTGGCAGTGGGAAATAATTTATAAATTATTGTGAGTACATTAAAGCTTAACAAAGTAAAGTCAATAATCATATGTAACTAATGTAGATAGTAAAGTGACAAAAATAAATTACATGGGTATTTTTACGAGTTTCAAGAGTTTGTGAAATGTCTCTATTGCTAGAAATATAAAACTATGTTCCTAGATATAACCTCAACCGTCTTGGCAAGTATCCTAACATATTAACTAGTTTTGGCTTTTCTACCTGGTTGCTGACAACACCTCGATGCTTAACGCTTGGATTTAGATTGTTCCCCCTTAGTTGCTAAAACATCCCATTGACCAATAAAAGGCTCACCCTTGATTCACTGATCGGACTCTTTCTCACTTGGTTCACTGGCTAAGCTTCCTACATGAATTCACCTAGGATTGCTCTGTTCTGGGTGATAAAGTCTGCTCGAAAACATTTACCAGCTTCATCTAATGAGCGTGAATTCTTTGTTGCTTCTCTTCAGTTAATCGATTCTTCATCTTATCAAATTTATTAGTATCTCGATTTGAATGTGAAGTGATCTCAAACGCACTATTTTTAACAAAAAGTTTGAGGATCGCCCACAAGAGAACGGGGTCGCTCGTCGTGCGGTGAGGTGACTCAAGTCGAGTCTCACGATGAAGACTAATCAGAAGTTATTTTAGTGTATGGATCACGAAAGAGAAGAGAAGAAAAAGATAAGCCAGAGAGAGGATCAAATTTTGGGGTTTTGAGTTTTTAACAATTAAGACGATAATTAGATGACGAGAAATGAAATCGAAAACTTTGAGAATATCAGTAAAAAGGGTTTAGGGTTCTAAACTTGTCTCCACGATCAATTAAAAGTTTATCGAACACATAATTAAAAAAAATTAAATTTGTCTTGATTATCAATTAAGCACCCGATAATCACTTATTGGTGGTTCTAAATTCATCTAGACCCTAGACCCGAAGAATTTACCAAAGAATTGTGAAGAATTTCAATAACATCAACCAAGAACAAGTGAAGATATAAACTTCAATAAAAGTTCATAATCCAACAACATTTATAAAACCAAGGGAGGAAGAATTCGTGAAAAATAAACTTGAGGAAAATAACTTAACACTTGAAGGATGACAAGTGAAGATATAAAGGGAAGCCAGCTCATAAATTCATATAATTGAACAACTAACTAAATAAAAGTAATGGAGGGAAATGCATTAAATTATACTAAGGGAGTCTTGGATTTTCCCAAATGCTCCTACAATTCAATCCAAGAACTTAGACAAGATTACTAACTACATGAATCAAATTACTAAATCTACTAGTTTGAATAGAAACATCACTATCATCTTTACCAATTTTTGACAATAGAAAAAAGAAGCTTGAAACATGTACAAGTGCATGAAAATGGAGGATCTAACTAAAAATACATGAAGAGAATCAATATTCAAACAACAAAAACACATAAGAATCAAAGATTTTCAAAACATACATAAATTTCACAAGAGAAAATGAAAGAGAGCTACTAAAACCAATTACCATAAGGAGATGATTCTCCAAGCCTGAACAAAAGCCACTAGAAAATTACAATAAACTTTAATCTTTATCCAGAATCCAAGAAATTGAAGGAAATCCACATTATAATTGAAAAACTAAGAAAAGAGGGGAAATGGAAGGAAGAAGGTAGGGAGGATGAAGTCGGGAAGAGATGGGAAGAGACGATGTGAGGATGTGTGGTGGGATTATAGAATGAAAGGAGCATAAAATAGTCATTTTGGTGCCAAAAAGGGCCACTTAACCGGGCAATACAGTAGGTCTTATCGATAGACCGTCGATTGGAGGTTATCATTGATTAGCTGACCGTGCAGAACATATGTAGTTATCAGGAATTTTGAGGCTCTTAATATCTGAATCAGGACAAGATGTATAGATAAGAAATGTAGCCCTGCCTCTTGGCTTCATTTAGAGTTTTAATTCTTCCACTTGGTGTTTTGTGTCGAGAATTATGGCCTCCAAAACAAGAACTGCCACATCTTGGAATTCAGTGAAATATTTCAACTTCAAGATTCTTTTTACCACTCTAAAGTTTGAATATATGAAAATGTCCCAAGAGATCAGGGAGTTATGCTCGTATTACAAAAATCGCTAGGTCGAACGAGCGATGCATGGACCAACAATGTAAATGGCCACATTTCTTGTCATTTTCACTCGATTTTCGCACCATGGACTCGTCAAAACTTGTCACTTTGACTAAGAAAAACAAAATAACATAAAAATTCACAAAAATAAGAGAAGAACATGAAAAACATTAAAAAGATGAAACAAACTATGAAAATGCAAAATAAACTAAATAGACCAAAAATACGATGAAAACACATGAAAAAAACGTAAAACAAGACGTAAAACATACAAAAACACACATACAAATATGTGCAAAATAGAATGATTGAATATTTATAGCTTTTGGGTTTGAGATTATCGTTTGAGTATGATAAAAAATTAGAGTTTCAATTGCCAGTCATCACAAGTGTCCTTTGACTATTTATAGGCGGACCATTATAATTTACCATGGGAGTGTTTTGACATCTAAAATAATTGTATTACAGTTGTAGATGTAAAACACAATGAGAAAGGTTGTATTCCACACTAACCAAATTGATTTAGAAATGTAATAAGTAATATAATATACGTAATTTAGCTCTATTTAAACTAACACAAAAGATGAATTTTCTTGTGTTGTTACCAATCTATCTGGACATAATCAAATGTTTTATCTAGGGAATTCATTGGGCAATTCATGTTCATAAGAAAATTTAAAATAAATAATAACATTGTATGGATTGAATCCTTCGATCTTCGTGTTCTTCATGTTTCTCCTCTGAATCCTCGCTCTAACATTCTCTCACTATTGGAATCAATCACTAGATCAATGGGATCAAGCTTGATTTATTTTGACTAACTTGATAATTCTCCATATAAGACTTAAGATGAAATCTCACATTAAAATCGAATAAGTAACGATTTCTAGTCCATTCTCGGCCTGATTTGTGGGTGCAAATTGGGTCACAAATGGTTGCCACTAAAATAGCCAGTAGTAGTAGACAGGTGTGCGACTAAGAATATGTCATGAATGAGTCAACAAGCATAACTGGCTTCATGGAACTGGTCCAATTTTAGCCCAACAGACTCTTCTTTTTATCATCTTCAGTCCAGTTCTTCATTCTCCACTTCTTCATGCTTTTTCAAGCCCAAATCATCCAAAACAACTCCATAAATCTTAAAAAATCACATAAAAATATTACACGCAATAACATCTAAATATTAGAAAATAAAGTTAAATGACGTTATAAACGTACCAATAGTAGCTGAAACCTAATCAAATACGACCAAATATGCACGCAAAACTCATGTTTATGAAATCCCCTCAAACTTAAATGTTTGTTTATCCTTAAAGAAATAAAACATAAAAAACAAATATGAGTATGGATATATCAAGAATGATGATGATGTATTTACTTCACAAGTATTTCTTTTCCTCAAAGTATAAACATAAAATAAAAAACTCAATAGACACACCCTTTTTTACCATTAACTTTCTGCTCCGGTCAATCATCCTCACAATGGTAAGTGTTTCGCTCATCACTCAAGTGCTTAATATTTACTTGTATACACTCAAATCATATAAATACATGCACTCTAACATAATCTTGCAAATTATTTATCTCTCCACTGCTCTGTGTATATGAAAGACGAATCATATAGGATTTTTATTAAAGTTGTAATGTTGGCTCTGTGGTGAGGTATGGAATATTGGACAAAGTGACTATAATACAAACTAACGCACAGGAATACCATAATTATCCTAATAACTAAAGTACTTGAAGCTTTTTATTCTTCACCTTAACCTCAAAACCAAAAATTTGTAATATTTAGCCCTTTTAAAATAGGCTCTCAACCAAATCAATTACTATCCAAAAACTACAAAACTTATTTGTATTTACTTGAAACCTTTTGACGTTACTTCTAAACTAAAAATAAAAGTAACCTTTATAGAATAGGCTTTTAACAACAATCCTATCATCAAAGTTTATTTATATAGAGCCTTGACACTTTTTTTACCCTACAACTAAAATTCAATCCAATCTTATAAACCAATAAAATATTTACAAGTCTTTCATACTCTAACAAAAAATGGGAATAAAAGGGCAATTGGGGCTAACTAGGGATTATTTTATTTGTAGTAATATTCATATATGAATATGACTGGAATCGAGTTTCCTAAATTATTGTCAAGTCTTTCGTACACTACAACCTCAAGACAAACACTAGAGCATGTTCTAAAGAAATACACGCATGATAGGTAATTCACACAAGGTTTCTCACAAGTATATCATATTTCAAAAACAAGAATCCTAGGTATTCTAAGTAAGACATAACAATCATGTTTATGTATATGTTTTTTTTTTATAAATATAAGTAATTTTTGAAAATCAACTCATCGTTAATACATCATCAATTATTTCACAAAAGTCCATACAAATGCATAATTTCTCAATTTTTATTACAAACCCAACTATCCATAATTCCCACTTTTTTTCCTACTAAAACAATAAAACATGAAAATAAAATGAATGATATTAATAATATAATAATAATAATAATAATAATAATAATAAAATAAAAAACACTAATGCAGTCCTATATGTAAATTCAAAAAAAAAAGATAATAAATTACCAAAGTAAACCACACTTTTATCCCCCCTAAACATATTTTTTACTATGTAGTAATATATTCGAAAAAGGGGAAGTGGTTTACTTTGGATGAGACCCATAAAATCTAAGTTAGTTAAACCGAGTAATGTGGAAGTTGTCCATCATCACATGATCCTCATTATTCTTCGCATGTCCCATCTCAACTTCATTCTCCTAAATCTCGTCCACCCGTAACTCCAACCTCTCAATCCTTTTGGCATTATGCTCCTCTCTTGACCCGCATCGTGAGGGCCCCATCTCATCATCATTTGTCACGCCCCATTTTCAAAAAATGTAAAATTTGATTTTTCATAAACAAAACTTTCAAAAATAAGGGCATGAGTTTTCAATAAATTACAATCACAACATAAATTGAGCGGAAGCGTAATTAAAACTTAAATATTTATTTAAAAAGTGGAGATTCACTTAATGAATCAAAATAGTAGTACTCGGACTGTTCAAGGAGTTTTAAATAGAAACACAAGTCTCAATCTTTATTTGTAATTTGACATGAAATTAAGATACCGATTCATAGAAATAACATTGAAAATAGCATCTTCGCATCCACYGCCTCGTACCACATCCAACTCCTCAACCTGAAAAGTTTGATAAAGATGGGTGTGAGCTTTCAACTCGCTCCGTGGGGATTTGTTTGTCAATATTAAACACGAATCATACAAACCATAAATGAATAGCTACAACACACTGTYARTCGTTCATAGATGTTGGCCAACCATAGATTTAGCTCGAAAGCTACTGTTGTTATAGCCCGAAAGCTACTGTTGTTTTAGCTCGAAAGCTACTATGGAATATTGCATTGAGACATAAATAATTCATATAATCGCATATAACATAGACAAACATAGAAATATTCGTATATGTTAACAAGAAATCATATAAATCATAAATGAATGGCTACAACACACTATCATTGTTTTAGCTCGAAAGCTACTATGGAATGTTGCATTGAGACATAGATAATTCATATAATTGCATTTAACATAGACAAACATAGTTTTTGAAAAAGTTTAGAATCACCCACCTTTAAATGTTGTTTCGTGAAAATGCAAATGTAGATGCTCGTGCTTGAAAATCCTAGTTTCGAGAACCCTCGTTTCCTATATTGAATATAATAGCTTAACTTAGAACTTGTGTTTAAAAATTAATTTGAAATAATTGAAAAGATTCGTAACCTTGATTCGAACGCCCGGTCATGGAATTTAAATAAAATGGTATATATGGATGCTCTTTGTAAGGTTCTTGAAATTGGAGGGGTAGAAATAAGATAACTTGAAAGTATTGTGGGCTGGGGTGGAGTTCTTGACAAGTTTTGGGGCTGAACTTGGGCTTTGGTTAAATCTAGGGCTCAATTGAACTATTTGAAGACCTTTGGGTTTAATTGGACAAGGAATAAAGTTGCTGGGCCAATTGGTAGTATTTGGAAAAGTTGTTGGATATGAGAAGGGATTTTCAGCCCTTTAATCGGCCATTCCCAATTTCTCAACAGAACCCGTCTCCTCCTCCAATTTCTTCCCCGATTCTGCTCCAATCCCCAAATCCAACTGCCCAATTTTCCACCTTCATTCAATCCAGCAATCGGCGACGATCGACCAGCACGGAACCAGCAAATCGGTCGACGCACTCTCATTCGGCATCGGGCCAGCTCTCTCGTTTCTCCCCTTTCCCCATTCTTCTCCAAAACCATAAATATCGGCCAGCAATTGACAATCGGCAGGCGGCAAATGGCGGCGATAGGCTGACTGCCGGCAGCATTTTCCGGAGGATACTCCACGCGGTGGGGCCAGGTTGGTGAGGGTGGTGTGGATGACGTGGATATTGGGTCCTCGATCGGGGCCGTGGCGGTGTTGAGGTTGATGGTTGGGTTCGGGTTTGGATTAGGGTTTGATGTGGGTTGGCCGGCAGTTGTTCTTCCCCTCTCGACAGCAACCTTAACGGTGGTTTGTGGCGGAGGTTTCGGTTGTGGGTTTCGCCCGGGTTTTGACTTGTTGGACAGAGATGGTGATGGTGATGTGGAAGTTGGGCCGTGGGTTCTTGGATTGTTTTGGTTGGTTAGAAAAGGGTCATGGTGGCAGCACGGCGACGAGGCCCGATGCTGGCCCGTTCGTGTAGCTGGCAGCGGTGGCGATAAATGGTGGTGACCCTCGGCTGGCGGCTGGCGTTGTGGCTGAACGAAGTGGCTGTGGGTGGTGTTGGTTTCAGCCGTGGAAATATTATGTAGTTGGTGGTGGTGATGGGCGGCTGTCATGGTTTCAATCAATTGACAACTTCTCCGCCTTCTCCGAAAACGAAGGCGGCGATAGACTCTCGGCAGGTGGCGCGACGGTTGTGAGGCGGAACCGGTGGGAAACTGAAAACGGCGCGAGCATCGTAGGGGTTCGATGGGGTCTTCTTTTTTTTTAGTTTTGGGATGGGTTTCGAATTTGTGCCTATCGATAACGAATTAGGTTTGTGGCTTTGGAAAAAAAAAATACTGACAGTCGATTTGGAGAAACATAGGTTTTGGTTTGAGAAAAAAATGATGATTAATTGTTGTTCTTTGAAAATCTCAGAAAACCAAGATTGATCGTGTTACCTTACGGCCGTGTGAAAATTGTAATGAATCTTTGGAGGTTGTTTGGGTTTTCTTTAAAAACCAAGAGTGGAGATATTTTTAGAAAATTAGGGTTGTAACCTTGGTGAACCGGGCTAAGTTGTTGGGTTTGAATTGGGCTTTGGTAAAATAATATAATAAAAATAATTATTTAAATCCGAGCTTGCCATTGGGCTTGGATTAGACTTTTGTACAACAAGTTATTGTTATTGAATTTGGGTTTTGGTGAAAATAAAAATAATATAATTGAAAATAATTCAATTGAATTTGAATAATAGGCTTAGTGTATTTGAAACAATAGAATATATTTTTAAAAAAAATATTTGGCTCAACATAAGAAGAAAATAAAAACTTGGGCGCTACAATCTTACCTTCTTAAGAAAATTTCGTCCTCGAAATTCGAAATAGTTTTTCGCACACAAGCATCTATAGTTTAACTAAACAAAATAGTTTTCATGGAAAAGATCATGCATAGAAACGTGTAGTTTGTAAAATGGCATGGAGATCATGTCTATAGAAATTCTTTCGCATAACATAGCATAACATTTGCAATAGTAAAATGTCATAGTGATCATACCCATAGAAATCATTCTGCATAGCATAGTATTTGCAATAGTAATGGCCTTTGTATTTGATATTGAAAACATGCAATAGAAGAAATCTCTTTGCGTATCATAGCATATAATTTTTGTATTTGCTATTGAGAACACGCAATAGACTTAGAATGTTGAGAACTAAAAAAATTTTTTAAAACATTTTCAATAGCAATGGCTTTTGTATTTGATATTACATGCAATAGACTTGAAAATTTTTGAAAACTTTACAAAATGATAAAATAGCATAACATTTGCAATAGTAATTACTTTTGTATTTGCTATTGAGGACATAAAATAGACTCAGAAAATTTTGAAAACTTTACAAAAAGATAGAATAGGATAACATTTGCAATAGTAATGACTTTTGTATTTGCTATTGAAAACATGCAATAGACTTAGCAAATTTTGAAAATTTTACAAAAAGATAAAATAGCAATAACATTTGCAATAGTAATGGCTTTTGTATTTCCTATTGAAAACATGCAATAAACTTAGAAAATTTTGAAAACTTTGCAATAGCATAACATTTGCAATAGTAATGACTTTTGTATTTGTTGTTGAAAACATTTGTAATAGTAATGACTTTTGTATTTTCGATTGAAAACATGCAATAGACGATTTTGTAAAATGTCATAGTGATCCTGTCTATAGAAAATCCCTTCGCATAGCATAGCATAGCATTTGCAATAGTAATGGCTTTTGTATTTGCTGTTGAAAACATGCAATAGACTTAGAAAATTGAAAACTTAGAACTTTTATACATATACCTTGTGGAGTTGGCATGGTATGGCGGAGGTGGATGCTTGTTGTCATAGTTTTACACTTGTACTAAAATATAACCTTTAAACTTTGACATAAACAAAATAGTAATAACACTTTTGACTAGTTCATGAATTCTTTTTTTTTTTTTTTTGGTCTTTCTTTTGAAATCGACAAACGAAAATATTTAGCGAGTCTACAGAACACGTGAATGGCTCTGATACCACTTCTGTCACGCCCCATTTTCGAAAAATGTAAAATTTGATTTTTCATAAACAAAACTTTCAAAAACAAGGGCATGAGTTTTCAATAAATTACAATCACAACATAAATTGAGCGGAAGCGTAATTAAAACTTAAACATTTATTTAAAAAGTGGAGATTCACTTAATGAATCAAAATAGTAGTACTCGGACTGTTCAAGGAGTTTTAAATAGAAACACAAGTCTCAATCTTTATTTGTAATTTGAACATGAAATTAAGATACCGATTCATAGAAATAACATTGAAAATAGCATCTTCGCATCCACCGCCTCGTACCACATCCAACTCCTCAACCTGAAAAGTTTGATAAAGATGGGTGTGAGCTTTCAACTCGCTCCGTGGGGATTTGTTTGTCAATATTAAACACGAATCATACAAACCATAAATGAATAGCTACAACACACTGTTAATCGTTCATAGATGTTGGCCAACCATAGATTTAGCTCGAAAGCTACTGTTGTTATAGCCCGAAAGCTACTGTTGTTTTAGCTCGAAAGCTACTATGGAATATTGCATTGAGACATAAATAATTCATATAATCGCATATAACATAGACAAACATAGAAATATTCGTATATGTTAACAAGAAATCATATAAATCATAAATGAATGGCTACAACACACTATCATTGTTTTAGCTCGAAAGCTACTATGGAATGTTGCATTGAGACATAGATAATTCATATAATTGCATTTAACATAGACAAACATAGTTTTTGAAAAAGGTTTAGAATCACCCACCTTTAAATTTTGTTTCGTGAAAATGCGAATGTAGATGCTCGTGCTTGAAAATCCTAGTTTCGAGAACCCTCGTTTCTTATATTGAATATAATAGCTTAACTTAGAACTTGTGTTTAAAAATTAATTTGAAATAATTGAAAAGATTCGTAACCTTGATTCGAACGCCCGGTCATGGAATTTAAATAAAATGGTATATATGGATGCTCTTTGTAAGGTTCTTGAAATTGGAGGGGTAGAAATAAGATAACTTGAAAGTATTGTGGGATGGGGTGGAGTTCTTGACAAGTTTTGGGCTGAACTTGGGCTTTGGTTAAATCTGGGGCTCAATTGAACTATTTGAAGACCTTTGGGTTTAATTGGACAAGGAATAAAGTTGTCTGGGCCAATTGGTAGTATTTGGAAAAGTTGTTGGATATGAGAAGGGATTTTCAGCCCTTTAATCGGCCATTCCCAATTTCTCAACAGAACCCGTCTCCTCCTCCAATTTCTTCCCCGATTCTGCTCCAATCCCCAAATCCAACTGCCCAATTTTTCCACCTTCATTCAATCCAGCAATCGGCGACGATCGACCAGCACGGAACCAGCAAATCGGTCGACGCACTCTCGTTCGGCATCGGGCCAGCTCTCTCGTTTCTCCCCTTTCCCCATTATTCTCCAAAACCATAAATATCGGCCAGCAAATGATAATCGGAAGGCGGCAAATGGCGGCGATAGGCTGACTGCCGGCAGCATTTTCCGGAGGATACTCCACGCGGTGGGGCCATGTTCGGTGGGGGTGGTGTGGATGATGTGGATATTGGGTCTCGATCGGGCCATGGCGGTGTTGAGGTTGATGGTTGGGTTCGGGTTTGGATTAGGGGTTTGATGTGGGTTGGCCGGCAGTTGTTCTTCCCCTCTCGACAGCAA
Organism: Phtheirospermum japonicum; assembly: GCA_014905375.1. Classification (NCBI taxonomy): domain Eukaryota; kingdom Viridiplantae; phylum Streptophyta; class Magnoliopsida; order Lamiales; family Orobanchaceae; genus Phtheirospermum; species Phtheirospermum japonicum. Next base: position 173,117 of record BMAC01000669.1, read on the forward strand.
CCTTAACGGTGGTTTGTGGCGGCGGAGGTTTCGGTTGTGGGTTTCGCCCGGGTTTTGACTCGTTGGACAGAGATGGTGATGGTGATGTGGAAGTCGGGCCGTGGGTTCTTGGGTTTTTTTGGTTGGTTAGAAAAGGGTCGTGGTGGCAGCACGACGACGAGGCCCGATGCTGGMCCGTTCGTGTAGCTGGCAGCGGTGGCGATAAATGGTGGTGGCCTCGGCTGGCGGCTGGCGTTGTGGCTGARCGAAGTGGYTGTGGTGGTGTTGGTTTCAGCCGTGGAAATATTATGTAGTTGGTGGTGGTGATGGGCGGCTGTCATGGTTTCAATCAATTGACAACTTCTCTGCCTTCTCCGAAAACGAAGGCGGTGATGGACTCTCGGCAGGTGGCGCGACGGTTGTGAGGCGGCACTGGTGGGAAATTGAAAATGGCGCGAGCATCGTAGGGGTTCAATTTTCTTTCAAATTCCTTGTTTTGAACTTGTGCCTACCAAGTGTTTAAGAAAATGCCTCAATGAACGTTCTTGTTTGATTCCCCCCTCGTTTTTTTCCATTTTGAGCATTCAGGTTGATTTTAGCAACTCTTAAAACACATACCTCATTTCCATGGCCGACTATTCCGACTACGATGCCCCCTATCCAGACCTTGCCGGCAATTAAGCCGCCCCTTTCTAATTTATTCCGAGGTCGAGGGGGAACTTTTTTTAAACCTCTCCCAACGAAGCTTCGCCGTTTCGCAATACATCACCCTCGCGCGCCTCGACGAGTGGGTGGAAAATAGAGATCATCAAGGGTTTGGGACACGGGAGCTTAATTTCATCGATGCATTGGGCACCCATTATTTCGCATCCCTCCGAGAACTGGCCTACCGAGAGTTGATGCTCAAATTCTTCACCACCTACCGGCCCGCGAGTGCTCGAAATTCACCGTTCGTCTCAGAAGGAGGGAGCATCGGATCACTAAAGAAGTGCTCCAAGCGGTCCTCAATTTTAATTGCAAGGAGTTGTGGGACGAGCGGCCAAGGGAGTTTACCCCGATGCAATTTTAGGCATCGATCATGGGCGGGCGAGGTACTTCTCGATATCAAGCCTCGGCCATCACTGACTTAGCACTATTGTGCGTGTTCAAGTTTTTCGCCCACGTCCTGATGGGCAAGCACAAGAGCACCAACCTCACCCAACACGAGGTGTACGCACTTTGGTGCTTGGTCAACGGGCATCAAATTCTGTTCTATCCTTATATCCGTGCTGGGATTTGTAGAATTACGAAAAAGAGAGGCGGGAGTGTCGCCTGGGTCGGAATGGGGCCCATGATCATGTTACTAGCCCATCATTTTGGGTTCGATACCGAGACGGCTAATATGGAGAGGATCGATGTGATCGAGTTGGCTTGGAAATTGCCAAAGATCCCGACGAATTCCCGACACCCCCACCGCCGTGGCCAAGAACAAGAGGAGGACGTCGAGTATAATCTGCGGCACAATGAGGGAGTCGAGCCCGATGAAGCCCCGAACACCGGTTCGGGCACGCCGTTCAATGTAAGCACGAGCCATGCGGCAATCCCACAATTCGAAGGCCCGAGAACCGGCCCGGGTCCTGACATGGGTTGGCACGAGTTCCAACGCCAAGTGTTTGCACGATTTGATCGACTCAACACGGGGCAAGAAAGAACCGACCGAGCACACCGCGCCCTCCATAGTCACCTCTTGTTGATCGAGAGCCGAATGCGTCGGAATGAGGAGAACGAAGAGGAGGAAGATGCCGAGGATGAGGAAGGAGAGTACAACAATGTCGAGGAGGAAGAAGAAGAGGACGAGGAAGCGAACCTCCAACCCCGACGTTGGAGATGTCATTGATTTTCTTATCACTCTTGTATTTATTTGGTTGATTTGTTTTCATGAGACTTGCACTTTATTTTGGTTTGTATCGTTTTGATTCGATTATGTTGTTTTATTTCTCATCTAATTCTTGAAAAATCCAAAAACATTTTAAAATATTAAAAAAAAAAAAAAAATTGTGTTTTGTCTTTTGGTTTTACATTATCGTGATTTATGTACATATTTTCTTGGGTTTTAATTCGTGTGATTTTCTTGTATATATCTCATTTTCCGACTCCAACATTGGGCGAATTGATGGATGGTAGCGTTCAAAAAGTCGGGAGACACTAGCCATGCTCGATTTTTGCTTGGATCGCTTGATTTTTAGGTGGACCCCATCGAGCTCGACTCAAACTCGCTCGGTGAGAAAGTTTCTATTCATCCTCCTTTTACTTGACTTTCATTAAAATGCAATGAGGTCATTGCATGGTTTATGTGTGGGGTGGGTAGGTGGTTAGGGGTCCGGGTTTTTATCAAGCAAGTTTTGTTGTTCTTAACTCGAGCCTTGGTGAAGTGACGCATTCTTGGCAAAGTGACGCTTACTATTTGCGCTTTTATATGTTGAGTCGATTTTTTTGTGTCTTTTGTGTGTCTATTACATGTTTAAGCAATCTCCACATGCTTGGAAGTTTGAATAGTTTACTTGTCGGGTTTTTGAATGTTTATGGCCTCTTGTGCGAGGAGCTGAATTTTTGTGCTTCGTCCAAATCCGCTCTCTATATATATAATCAACATTTACTCGTGAAAAAATTGCAAATCTCTAAAAGCTCTTTTGATTTCGCTCCCAAATTCGGTGCAAACTAGTGAGTAGCCTTGTGTGATTTATCGGCTTGCTTGCATTTTTATGGAAATTGCATTGAGGAGGTTTGATTTTGCTCGTACATGATTGAATTCGAAAATGACCTCGAGGCACATATATCACCCTTGTTCCGGCCATATCCATATATTTAAGCTACTTTAAAAATCTCAAACGAGCACCCTTGAGCCTATGTCCCGTTTCTTGTTAGCTGAGCTCGATTTTAGCTCTTATATCTTCATAAATTATGAGGTAAGAGTGTATGATTAGTCGATAAGAAATGTGAGGGAAATCGATTGTGGTTTCAGGTTTTGAGTTGCTTATAAAAAAAAAGAAAAAAAAGGAGAAGAAAAATAATACTCCAACACAAATCACGAAAAGTGATAAAACGTGCGTTCATGTGAAAAGCCTAATGTAAAGGCTAAGTTTAGTGAGAAAAAGCAAATTCAAAAGGCTTCTAAGTGTTGTGAAATAAAAGTCGGTAAAGAGTGTGTAAGAAGAAAGGGTTTCGAATGAGAGTTTGGTGGGGAAGGTGAAGCGATTATAAGATTTGGGTTTTGGAAGTTAGGGTTTGGTGTGTTATTGATCACGTTTGATCTTGTGTTAGCCACTATATCCAAATGTTCCATACCTTACCAAAGAGCCAACATTACAACCCATAATAAAGACCTCTTTCGATTCTTGTTTGGTCATGTACTATGAGCAATTTTGAGCGTCCGATTTGTGAGATCTTGACGAGGTGCATGCATTGACCGAATTGAGCGTAAACACGTCCTATATACACTTGAGCGTATTGAGCGAACACTCTCAAATTCCCTTAGAGAGAAAGTCATCGATTTGGCTTGCATTTGAAAAGGAGTAATACGAGCAATGCTTGGCGATAGCGAATCTATGTTGATACCACCGTCATATAAATAAGGACAAGCACGAGGATTTTTATTTTTACATAATTTTCATTGTATGTACACTCTCGATTCTTCTCGTTGTTCGAGGACGAACAAACCATGGCCCAAAGTGATTTTTGCATTCTGAATCTCCACCAAAGTTTAAAGGAGTAGGCTTGAATGCAATCAGATAGCTTTCTCAAACCTAACCCTCCCTCCTCAGTGGTTCTACAACATTGATCCCAAGAAATACAATGAGTGGTTTTCCTAGATCCATAAGAACCCAAGAAAAATGAAGCCATGATTTTCTCCAATTGATGAATAACATTTTCACGAGGTTTCAAAACATGAAAAAGATGCACTGTTTGAGAAGCTAAAACACTTTTGATAAGAAGGAGCCTATCCCCATGAGATAACAATCTATTAGCCCAACCTAATACTTTGCCCTGAAATTTCTTGATAAGGGAAGTGAAAAGTGTTTTCTTGAGCCTACCTTTGTACAAGGGGGCACCAAGATATGTAATAGACAGGTGATCAGGGTTGAAGCCAGAAATAGAAGCATAAGAACCAAGAAACTCCATTAACCATTTCAAGCCTTTTTCCCTCCCATTGGTAAAAATGATTATATCATCAACATAGGAAAGATGAGTAACAGGAGAACCCTTCCCATGGTGATAATACATGCTAGAATGATCAAAGAACAAATTATTCAACCCTCTGGAGAGAAACTCAGCAGCAAGAACAAAAGAGTAGGAGATAAAGGATCACCTTGCCTAAGACCTCAAGAGGATTTGAAACAAGGAGAGGGTTCACCATTAATAAGCACATAAAAGCTGTAATTTTCAACACAATTGGCAATGAAATCTATCCATCTATTTGGAAACCCCATAATGGACAGAATACGGTAAAGAAAAGGCCACTAAACCCTATCATAAGCTTTAGCCATATCAAGTTTGAGGGCAATATTGGCATTGGTTCTGGGAATATCAATAGAATAGAGCATCTCTTGTGCCATTAAAATATCTTCCCCAATCCATCTATCCTTAAAAAAACCACTCTGATTAAGAGCAATTAGTAGAGGCAAAAGAGGAGCAAGTCTATTATTTAGGATTTTGGAAACGAGTTTATTAGTAACATTACAAAGGCTAATTGGTCTAAACTCACTCCAAACAGTAGGATTAGGGACTTTAGGTAAAAGGATGATAGTGGTAGCAGTGAAACTAGGAGGGATTTTAGTCCCATCAAAAAAATCAAGCACAGCCTCAATAATATCTTCCTGAAAAATATCCCAACAAATGTGGAAAAAAGAAGCAGGAAATCCATCAGGGCCAGCTACACTATCCCCCCTCATATCAAACATAGCCTCCTTGATTTCCTCTCTAGAAGGATGTGCACAAAGTTTATGAAAATCAAAATCTGAGGGGAGAGACTCCATACCTTCAATCACACTAAAATCCCCACAGATATGATCATTGGAATACAAATTTTCAAAGAATATGGCCCCATATTTTTTGATGTCCTCTATCTCATAAAGAAGGTTGCCATTATCAGAAATATAATGAATTTTAGCTCTACTTCTTTTCTTTTGAACAAAGGAATGAAAAAATCCAGTGTTCCTTTCATCCTCAGTTAACCATCTCACAACAGCTTTTTGTTTCCAGAAAGTTTCCACACATTTCTCAGCAAAGGTAAGATCAGCCACACAATTTTTAAGGTAAATCAAATTTCTATCAGATCCATCAAATTCCCAAACACTATGTGCTTGTGCAACTGCTCTCTCAGCATTTCTCACCAAACTAAAAACATTACCAAAGACATTGTGATTCCACCATTGAAGGATTTTCGAAAGTCTGGTTAATTTTATGTGTAGGTTAACCATCCCAGTTTCCCCAGTTTTAGGATGCCAACTCTTACTCACAAGTTCCAGGAATGCATGATGGTGGGACCACATGATCTGAAACCTTAAAGGGGGTTGACTCCTAACCCTAGGCCTAAATTTAATTAAAAGAGGAGCATGATCAGACCAAACCCTGGGCAAATGATGAACAGAGGTAATAGGAAATAAAGAGGCCCATTTAGAAGAATAAAAAACACTATCCAACCTCTCTTTGAGTTGTTGTCTACACCAGGTAAAAGGGTCACCCACATACCCCCATCAATGAGACCAGAAATAGACACCATTCCAGAAAAATCAATCATGTGATCATCCCTATTAGAAATACCCCCTGAACATCCTCAATATGTAAATGTGAATTAAAATCAACCCCACCCCCCCAATTAACCAAGGACAACCAGAAGATATAACAAAAATATCAAAAAGTTGATCCCACAAAATTTGCCTAACCATTCTAGTATGACCAGCATAAATGCCAATGACTAAGAGAGGCCTAGGACAAGAATTGGAAGTAATTTGACAATGTAAAAATTGATTATGGTCTTGAAGGACTTGAATATTATGTTTTTCAGCCACAAAAAACCAAATTTTGTTATTAAGATTGGACTCAGCAGAATTAAACCCTAGTCTTTTACAAAAGAAATAAGGTTGAAATTCCACCATAGGTTCAAGAATTTCCATAATTTTGATGTGATGTTGTTTACACAGCCGAAATAGTTGCCTTTGAGTAGGAGAGTTGCCAATTCCCCTAGCATTCCAAATTAAAGCTTGTGTGATCATTTGTGACTAGCAGCTCTGGTAGCCCTAGCTTTTCCAGCCTTATTGTTCTTTTTATTTTTGAATGGTTGAGGTATAGGTACAGGAGGTGGAGTAAGCTCAATCATCACAGGTTCAACTGATTTACCCCTTCTGTGCAAGGCCTGTTCCTTAATATCAGCAGGTTCTTCTTTAATGATGCAGTTTTAGAGAGGGGGAGTAATCAGTTTAGAGCCCTCAACAACATGAATATCCAAAGTCCCAATGATAACAGTGTGGGTAGCTTCATTATGAGAGGGGGGGACTCCTGGATTGGATGTAGGAGCAGGCTTAGATAAGTTCAGAGTAGATTCCATGGAATTGCTGACTTTTTTGTTGACTTTGGGAGTCTCATTATCCACAAAATTCAAAAGCTTAGAAAAGTTGCCTACAATAATTTTGGACTTGGATGCATCCTCAATTGTAGGATTTAATGCCAGAGAAATCCTAATTTCCTTATCAATTGGATTGTTGACTATAGTGTTGACTTCAAAGGCAGTTTTGTTGACTTGATAGTTGACCTCTAAATTTGAATTTCCAGAGCTCAATTGAGGTTCATTTGGAGTAATATGAGCCTCTTTCTCATTCAAACATGTCACCTGATCCTCTTTCTGTTGATCCTTATCACTAGAGGTTGAAACTTTGACCAGAGGGTTGACTTTTGGAGTTAGTGGCTTGACCACTAAGTTGACTTCAGAATCCTTGGCAATAATATCCTGAACAGATGCTGAAGATGTATTTGGACCTGAAACAGACTCAATAGGCACAGAATAGGAAATAGAAGCTACATTTGATCCTTGATCCACACTAACACCTTCAATATCCTCAGAAAGGACAGAGAACCTATTGGTACCATCATTATTGTCAGGAAGTTTATTTTTCACAAGAGAACCAATCACAATACCTTTAGCACCAGGATTATCCCCTTTCTGATTTTTTGAGCTCTTTTTTTTCTATCCAGACTTCAGACAAAACAGCTTTGCCCTTGTTATTGTTTTTATTACCCTCATTGGTAGGCTGCTTTTCTTTTTCGCCAACATTTTCCTTTTTCTTCTCATTTACCACAGGCTTATGCACACTATCATTGATGTAACAAGATTCTTTTTCATGACCTAAGTGTCTACAATCCACACAGAACTTAGGCAAATTTTCATAAACAATTTTCTGAATAATTTCTTCACCATTAATTCCCAATAGAATCTTATGTTTCAGAGGAACAACCAAATCCAATTCAACACACACCCTAGCAAAAGTAGCTCTACTCTTCAAGGCTGTGCCATTATCAGATTGAAGTGGCTTAACAATTATGCCTGCAATTTGAAACAAAGCAGCCTTATCATACAAGTGAGCTGGAAGACCAGGAAGCCCAATCCACACAGGCACCACAGATGATTCAGCTCGAACATTAAACCTGGGAGTCCACTTGAACACCCTCATTGGGCAACTCTCAATTGGCCAAATTGGTTTAAACCACAACTTCGAATAGTCCAATTCAGATTTCAGAATAATTAATAATTGCCTTTGATTGGGCATCTTAACATCATAACCACCCTCTAACTTCAAACTACCAAAAAAAGCTCTAATAGCTTGCGGAGATGGAATTGTGTGAGAGAACTTTCCAACCAAGGCCCACCGAAGCGGCGTAACAAGTTTTTCAGTCACCTGGTCAGAAAAAGTTAACAAGTCGACTCCCTCTTTCTGTGTAAACACACATAACGGTTCTATAGTATTTTCATCGAACATCTGATGGGCAGAAATTGATTTTTGAATCACTGCCAAGTAAGAAGCTGCAGGAGCCTCTGTAACCAAAGGAGAATATGCAAGGGAAGTTTTCTGAGTAATATCTCCATTATTATTAGCAGTTGCCAACGCCGGAGGAGGACACATGGCTTCTCGGAGATTTTGCAGCAACCTGCAATTACCTAAAAACCAAATTCAGCTTAATTCAGGTAGAATTGATGATGCAAACGGTGACGAACAAAGTCACCAAACCGTTTGAAAACGTCAAAGACCAGTTTTAGAAGCTGTTAGATGCTTCGCCATTCGGAGACCAGGAAGGGGATCTGACCGCAATTTTATCCCAAATCGGGAGAAGACGTTAAAAATATCAAAAAATTCAGAAAAGATATAGGTATATGATTATTTGAGTTTAATCAATTATTTATTGTTAATTTATCAACCTATCCTTGGGATTCTCTTGAAAATATTCCAAAATTGGGAGTTACGAACTAACTATTTGTGTTTTATATTCACTTTAAACATGATGCATAAATTCTACTTATTGAGCTTTAACTGATATAGTTTATGCATTGTAGTCGGTTGATAACTGATCTTTAGTTTGTTGAATTATTGGAGTTCATGGTGTTTCTTAGGATCATTGTACATGGATGATGACATGTTGGTTCTTTGAAGTTTGTAAGTTAGTTTGAGTAACCCTAATGTATATATGTTTAATAAATACCATTATAATAGTTTGAAAATTGTAAATTTGCTTGAAAGCCTATATATATGAAAGAATTTTTAGTTTGAGAAGTGATTTTTTTCCTATTGTATTTTAAAAGAAAAATACAAGACATTTTTTATGAATTTCCAAATTCATTGAGTATATATATGTGAGGAATGGTCATAAAATTGCCCCCACGCAAGCCTAAACATCTCTGAGGCTATGGACCTAATGCTTTTGAGTCCCCCGACTCTAATTTTTGGCGTTTCTAAAATGAGAAGTTCCAGCTCCAAGAAAACTAAGAAGGAGTCTTGTAGGGTTCGCCACCAATGTGATAGCAGATCTTATAGCTAATGTTGCTTACATCCCAGCCAGATCTGACTCATCAAATACTTCTCCTTCAGTTGATGACGTTCCCATTACTCCTGCACCCACTATGCCTATGGAGGTTTATGAAGATTCTGATTTAGAGACCTCATCCTTCTTTGTGGATCGACTCACTCGTTACTCTTTCTTTTATTCCCTTGATGATGATATTGAACCTACCAGACAAACAATTTGGAAACTATGTAAGGGCAAAGCCAATACTTCTTGTCCTTCGTGCCCTCGGCCGGTTCCTTCTCCCTCTATCTCAACTGATGAGAATCTTCCGGGCATGGATAACTGATCAAAGATTTATTAGCACTCTAATTTAATAAATTATCTCCGAAATAATACGGAGTCGATTGTAGAGCAGTGAGTTATTTCCGAGTCGTGTCTCTCAAAGATAGATGTTATCGGCGATCGGTGTTTTTAGTTAATCTCTTGTTAATCTAAATTACACTAATTACTTTAAGAAAGCAATAGTCATTTGGTTTTCGTTTGTCTTTAATACTAAAGCTTGAATTGAAATGAAAACTTTTAAAACACTGATTAAGGCAAAAGTTAATGAATATTAAAGTTTTGCTTGAAAGTGACAAAATTTTTATACAAGTAATTAAACCCTAATTAAAAGCCTTAAATAAATTAAAAACTACTAAACTAAGGAAATCTTGTAAATCTTGAAAGATGAAATGGAGGGAAAGTCAAAGCTTAAAATATAAAGGAGTCAAGAGCATTAAATGTAATGAAGTCAAATTTATCAAAGAGGAAAGCCCCTCATGTCTTTCAAACACCAAAGGTTTGTTTAGACAAAAGGGGTAAAAAGCTTCAAAGAGGGATTCAATGGAGTTTTATGCAAGAGGACAATAACAAGCTAGGAAATGAAAATGAGGTTTTGAAATGCAATGAAAATCAACACAAATTAAAACCTAACAACCACTACTTAAACAATAACAATCAATCAAGAAAAACATACAATAGAAGAGAGAAGCATTACTACCAATTTTGCATTCCAAATAAAACTCCAAGGTTTGCTACAATATTCAAAAGATAGAAACCAACTTCAACGCAACAAGAACCACAAATGAAGGAGGTGTCACCCTCTCCAACACTTGCTAAGAACATCTAACTAAAACTAACCAAACTAAAACTACTCTGAAATTTATTAACTAGGGTTTAAAAGGCAAAGGGATGGTAGAGGGGCTTGGAGGAGATGAAAAAGGTCCAATATCCACCAAGGAAGGATAAGGTTGGTGGAGAAAGGGCTGGTATATATATACAAAGATGCAGGGGAGAAATCATCAAAATAGGTCAAAAATTACAAAATTCCCTGCGTCGCAGTCGATCGACTGACTACCAGTCGATCGACTGCTTCATCCTCAAATGGCCCAGCTTCTGCCGAGCAGCCGATTTGGGCTGGGTCAGTCAGTCTACTGGACTAGCAATCGATTGACTGCATGCCATTCGATAGACTAGCATGACTTCTCCTGGCTCAGTTTTTTCGTTTTCTGCTCAAGACGTCCGCTGGTTGTCGATCCTTGTTCGCGCTATGTCCCCTTGCTTGTTTTCATTTGTCCATTCCATAGCGAGTCGGATGGAATGCTCTAAGCATGCGCGGGTCCCGCTTGGTCATTCTACTGCCAAAAATATAAAAATGAGTGAAAAATTACGAAAATATAATAAAAACCGCGCAAACGCTACAAAATCCTAAAACTAACAAAATAGGCCTAATCGACTCCTAATACCCATAAATGCAAGCAAAACACATACAAACGATACACGAAAAGGTAACAAAATCACGTACAAAAACATGAAAATCAAAAATTTTAGACTTTTCACGCATACAGAAGATGTTGTTAACAAATTTACATGTGACACTGATCAAGTTAATCTCATTTAGGGGGATGTTGTGGATGATGATGTTGGTGATGTTTCTGGAGATACGATGGTATTTTCACCCACATCTGGTTCAGAATATGATTTGAGTAATGCCTATTTTCTTAGGCTGCATAAGATCGATATTAAGTTGTTTTCTAGTAACTCATGTATAAAATAAAATTATCGGCATTTGGCAATGTCTCTCATATAAAAACAAAAATTTTGGATTTCACCAACTTATGCACATTATTGATGATATTATGTCTTTGAGGACCCTATATCGACTAACTATACTAAGATGGCAAAGTTTTTAATGAGTGATTTACGCCCCGAGTGGTCTACTCAATTTATATAATTTCATCTATCATCTTTAATTTTATTTTTACCCAATATCTTTTTGTTGCAATTGGGCTCCGATTACAAATAATTGGAAGGTTATCGAGCTTCATGCTCGTATCCTCTATCATCTTGGCACTGGGATGCCTTTGAGCATTGTCATTCATGCCTGTAATGCAATTATGTTCATTTCCACAACTTCTTCGAAGAAGTGGACCGTGTTGTTCCTCAATCTCATTTTTTTGGGTGCTCACTTCTCAAGGCCTTATTCCTTGAGTTCCTCTTGTTGGTCGTCTGGATATTTTAACCATCATTCCGTTGCATGTGAATGATAAGAATCATCTCATGGATATTACGGTGGTTACACTGATGATGTGGATGATTCTTCAAGATCTTCCCTTATTATTTCGAATGCTGTTACAAATGCTTCTATGAATACTGCTACGCATGGTACCGTTGATTCTGATCAAATCTCCACTACATTCATTATTCTAAAGTTTCTAGCCAAGAAGGAGGAGATGTGGTTGATGATTCTGGTGCTCAAGATTCTAATTTTGCTGCTCCAAGTCAGGAGAATGTGCATGTTTCAGAGGAATATTTGAATTCAAGGGTAGATGATCTGACTGCTGATGTTGCAACCGATGCACTGATATTTGAATTCAGGGATATTCGAGTATTATCATTCATACTTGATTTCGTGATGAAGATGACGATGGAATGGAGTTCGACACTGAAGCTTCTGCGTTGTCGAAACGAAGTGATCCCACTTTAGAGTTCAATGATCTCTTTCCTTGAGAAATATTTTTTGCTTTTATTAAAAAAACATTATTTTGATGCTTTTAGTTTATATATTATTTATTTTACTTTGGAATGGCTATGACTTTTTACCCTGATTTATTAAGGCTTATTTTCATTTACTTTTGCAAATATTTTTCTAGATGTCATAGTATTCTTCTTAACCATTTTATGTTTGATTGCAGCAGTTTAGGGGAAGTATATATTTTTTAATTATACAAGTTTCATAGTTGGTATTTTCATCATATGAGTTTTAGCCAAGAAAAACAAAAAGGGAAAGATTGTTGAGTCGTGTATATCTTATATACGTGATTTAATACTTATTGATTTTTTTTGTCTTATTTAACATTTTGACCTCAGGTAGGGTTGCCCACTCATATGCCTTATTGTTGCATGTTGTTTCTACCACACATGAATCTAGTGTTGGGTGCTAGCTCGTGTGTACTTTCTGTCAAATTCTTGACCTTAAACTACCTAAGTAGGCCTCACTACAAAAAATATCAATTACTGATGGAAAAATCAATCGGTAACAATGATATTATTCACCGATAAGGTAATACCATCATAAATTGTTGATGAATTAACACTATAGGAATTTCCTCATCGGTAGCTCATCATCGGTGGGTATTGTTACTTGTCGGTATTATTGCGCACGGGCACGCCAATGCTAGCTTGTCAGGTTCCTCCTCGGCCGATGCATGTTATATCTATTGACGTATACCGACAACCAATCAATGAAAATATCATATGAATAATTAGACGATGGGTATATGACCGTCAATATATGTTGACATGATTGTCCGTCAGTAAATTTTTGACGGGCATCATTCTATTGGAAGATTTAGTTAAATACAAAAAGTTGATGAGTTACTTGCCCATCAGTGTTTTTGATTTTTTTATTTGTTCATATGTAGCTGCCAGAGATTTAGAAATGCAAAATAAAAGTTGAAAAAGAAAACATTACTGATTAGGGAATGTTTCTCCAATTAAAATTAAATACTCATGAAATAGAGGATTTACGTTAAAGTCAAGTATAATCACAACAAATTAAACATCATAAACACTGCTAAGGATGGAGTGGAGGAGGTTGTTGAGATTACTTCTAAGATGCAAATCGGGAAGTGATCCCTTGCTCCACCTGCTGCTTCATCTGGTCCTTTAGATCCATCTGTTCACGATTGCGCGTGTGCCTGCGTCTCAAGCTACTCGTGATAGGTCTTGAGTTGTTCCAAGCTGCATAACATGACTATTGGGCTAAGTGGAAGAACTTCTACCCCTGGAACTCCTTGAAGACACAGAGTTCCCCTAACTTTCAGTGCCATAACATCGATCTTTCTTCACACCGAAGACATATGAATAGACCTCATTCTCATCAACCTCCACGTACATGTCCTGTGATGCATCACGAGACTCCTATAAACGTCCCTAAAACTAAACCTGAAATACAAAACTGATAGTTTACACTATATATATATATATATATATATATATATATATATAAAGGAAAATACAAAAACATGATCCATCCGTTTAATTAGATCTAAAGCCCATAAATGGCCTTAAGTTCACATATAAGGTAGTGGTTCCCATTGAGCCTAATCATATATATATATATTTGTGTGTGTGTCTGTCTGTGTGTGTGTGTATGTGTGTGTGCACATTCAAATAAATAGCCTTAAGTAGTATTAAATAAGAATGAATGATACATATAGACTTACATGTTCCTTCTCTGATCTGTGGTCAACAGATGTCCATCGTTCTTCTAGTGCATAGCCACAAAAGTCTCATACTCGGAGGGTTCTCTACCCATTTCCTTAAACTATGTTAATTTAATTAAAGAAGCAGATACACGCACCACGTAATTTTTTAGTTGACCCCATAATACCTTAGATAAAAATAGTCATGGTTGAATAGACTAAAATAACCTTATCACACTATAATATTAAATATTAAAAAAAGAAATTTTCTCAAATGATTTAAAAAAATTACACAAAAAAATTACGAACGCATTATTTTCAAAACATCTCATTTTGTTTAAACTTTTGTTATGAACATACACAACATGTTCGAATATTTTTTAGGAACACACATAAAATGTTCAAAAAAAATTTCAAACATATGACTGGCTCGTGAAACTAAAGTCAAATGCTGGAAAAAAAGATGAAATCCAACAAATATCTATCATACACACTTAGTTTTCAAACCAAACTGTAGAACCTACGTAATTGAATCAAACAAATTGTTGACCCCAATCCATAGATGCTCTCCCTGTTGTGTTTTTTTCACAAATTTTTTCTACCTTTTTTTTCCTTCTTCTTCGCTTTTATGTCCTTCCTCTTATTCGGATTTACTTTCTTCTCATTTATATGAAACAACTTTCTTTTCTTTTTCCTCAGTTTTTATTTTATTTTTATATTACATGGAGGTAAAATGGGGTGTTTGTGGGATTGATTTAGTAAAATTTAATGTATTTCAAAATTTTTTGGGATGTTCTTATCAACTGGGGTCAATTAATAAAATTATGGGATGCATATATATGCACCCTTAATTGAATAAGTTTCTATTAAATCATAAATTAATTAAATGCTCATGATTTAAATTTATAAACATAAGTATAAAGTTACTTACGATCTTACGCACATAACTAACCACGAGTTGTGACCCACCGATGTTTGACTCGTACATACTGTATGTGTTTTTTGTGTATTTTTATGTCTTATTTTTTGGGGTTAAGTTGGGTTTGAGTCGTGTTTTGTCTCATTATTCTTATTTTGTGTTGTAGATTCTGTCGTATTTTTAGTTTTTTCTTCGTATCTTCCTCGTGTTTTTTTATGGTTTTCACGTTATTTATATTTTTAGGTCAAACTTGGTCAAAGAAGACCCATGCCAAGTTTAGGAGATGATCCAAGCCCGATGAATTCAATGACAGGTTTTACAGTGTCTATGGTGCAAAAATCAAGAATAAACAATGAGAAATGTTTTCAATTACATTTTCAGCCCACGTATTCACTTGCTAGATGTAACATTACCGTAATATGAGCATAACTCCATGACCTCTCGTTGAATTTTCTTGTATTACATGATTAGCATAAGCAAAAAGTTTGACAAACAAGGTATTAGATATAAAGGTCAGACTTCTAGCCCTAAATCTAATATTATAGTTGGTTCTGAAAATATTTCAAGTTTTAGATGTAAGAACGTTCAAACTACAGTTTCTAGCATGAAGCAACATCCAAAAGTATTTGTTGAGACACTACTACAAAAACAGTTTTCTAAGGCTGTTAATTAAAGGCGGTTCACTGAAAACCGCCTTAAAAATACTTTTAACGGCGGTTTTGGCTTAAACCGCAAAACCGCCTTAAAAAGTGGGTGCCTTTTACGGGCGGTTTTCGAAAACCGCCTTAGAAAGTGGGGTTTTTTACGGCGGTTTTTCAAGAACCGCCGTAGAAAGTGGATGCTTTTTTTACGGCGGTTTAAGAATAGCCATAAAAGTTTACGGAAGGTGAATTCTACGCGCGGTTCTCTAAAATACCTTCTAGAAAGTAGTAAAAAAAAAATGAAAATACAAATTAAATTACAAATACAT
>BMAC01000669.1:190244-222148 GCA_014905375.1 Phtheirospermum japonicum
TTTTAGCACATCATACAACAGTCACAATCTGATATATCTTAGCCTTCTCCTCCCTGAAAAATGCAAATAACAAAACATTATTAAAGCTGAAAATTTTTAAATGTTAGATAATTATTCTCGATAACAAGAAATCCATCCAACATAATTAGTAGGAACAAAGACAAACACAATTAAAACCCTAATAAACAAAACCCTAAAAAAGACAAACAACCATAGAACAAAAACCCTTCAGTACCGGAACATATCAGCCGAAGCAGGAATCGGCTGAATCGGGCAAGGCAGCTGCCACAACTCGAGCAAATCATCCAGAATATCAAATGCAAACCCACTCACTTCGGACGCAATCTGGAGCACAGAATTCAACGAACGTAGACGATCAAATGTAGAGATCAGATGCGCCATCGATCATCTGCCTCACCTTCTTATTTTCCTCCATCAATTGGGCCACCTGCAAATTTATTATTATTTTTTTTTGTATTAATTGGGGGTTTCAAAAATGTTATTGTTATGAATTAATTGAGGATTAATTCTAGGGTTAAATCAGAAAATTAATTTCAGGAGCTTGTGAGTTGGGGGTTTTAGGGATCAGAAAATTAACCCTAGATCTGTATTCGGAGATGGATTTTGAAAATTGAAAATCGACCAAAAATCAACAATCGGAAACAAAAAAAAATCCAACAAAGCGACTAATTAACAAAAAAAAAACTAAAGAAAAAAAAACGAGCTCACCGTGACATGACGACGACCGATTGTCAACATCGCTGCAAGTGGTCACACTTGTATCAGTATTGGTGGCGGCGGAGATGATTACGAAGCAGAGGCGGTGGTGGGGAGGCACGTAGAGAGCACCGTGAGAAGGCGGCGGCCGTTCCTTCATTCTGAAGAGCAGGCGCGGCGGTGCAGGTGGGTGGGATTTTAGGGCTTTAGGGTTTTCGGGTGGTGGTTATACTTGGCAGGCCGGCTTGATCGGGGTTTTTTACGGTGGCAACCAGAACCTTAGGTTTGGCGATGGGACATAGGAGCAAATATTGAGAGGAGAACGATTTTGTGTGGAGAGGGACGGGAAAAAAACCTAAAGGGTTGTTTGTGTTTTATCTTATATAGCCACGTGTCAATATTTGAGCTTCTTATCTTTTATACATTCTACGGCAGTTCCCAAACAACCGCCTTAGAATATATGAGTTTTTACGGTGGTTGTTTGTAAACCGCCGTTAAAATAAACTACCTTCCAGTTTTAACGGCGGTTTACAAACAACCGCCGTGGAATATATGAGTTTTTAAGGCAGTTTTTGAATAACCGCCGTAGATTGTGTCAGTTTTATGGCGGTTCATAGGGAACCGCTGTTAAAAGTAGTTGATATCCAATTTTAACGTCGGTTTTGAGAAAACCGCCGTAAAATGACCTTTTTAACGGAAAACCGCCGTAAATATTTACGGCGGTAGATACAAAGGCGGTTTAAAAACCGCCTTAAAAAGTGAAAAATAACCGCCTTTAAATCCTGTTTCTGTAGTAGTGAGAATTTCATTCCTGATTGTCTTTATTGTGATTTGTCTTGTAATATTCATTCTAGATGTTATAGGATGCATCATGATTTAAATGCAGGAGGGCTTAATAAATGGCAGTTATTCCTATGAAAATTCCAAACCTAAAAGTTGATTTGAAAAACCATAAACAACGAAAGATTTGGGTTATAAAAGATAAGCAAACATGTCTTGCATCTTTTTTATCTTTGAAAAATAGTTTGAAAACTAAATGGTATTTTGTTATTCTAGAAACATGGCAGGCATGAAGTCACATTTTTTTGATAATTTACTTGTGTCTAATGGTCTTGGTAATGTTATGTATATGGTGTTTGGAATTGGATGTGTGAACGTCGATGGTTTATCAAAATTGAGAAATATCTTTTTAGTTGAGAACTTGAAAGCAAATCTGTTTAGCATTAGTCAGTTGTGTGATCAAGGTTTTCTTGTTAGATTTACTAGTGATAAATGCCAATTTTTTAATAAAAGCAACAAGTGTGTACTTATGAGAATAAGAGAAACTGAAAATTACTACCAGGTTCAGTTGGAATATAAGTATTCTGGGATTAGTGATGTTTATAGGGTAGAAAAAGATTGAAGATGAAATGATTACTCTTGCCATATGTAATTACACCCATATAACACGAAACTGCATTGCTCTCTCTACAATTGGAGTGGAACGTCGATTTGCTGGTAATTATGCTTCTCATCTTATGCAGATAAAGTAGGTGATTCATGAACGTGGATGTAACATCCATACATCCAATGCATATATATATATATATATATATATTTTTTATTTAATTACAATCATGCATTTAAAAATAATCTTAGTCCCACTCTCGTCACTATAAATTATTTTATACTTTAGTTCTAATTGATTTAAGCGACGGGCGGACGGCGGAACACAGTGGTGACGGGACTCGACCGCGATTTGATGACGGCGGCGCCTGACCACAGCTGGGGTGGAGGTGGTGACTGAAACCTCGGGCTGAGATATGGCGTGGGTCGTGGTTTGGGTTTTGTGTCGAGTTCGGGCCGTGAACGGGTGCGCCTGGTGTTGTGTTGAACGGGCGGCCGTGGCTGCAAGGCGGCGTTGAGGTTGTTGGGTGGCAGGCGTGGGGGTTGTGGGCTGTGGTGGTGTGGCTGTCGACGGGGCGGCGTACAGGTTTGCGGGCATGGGTTTTGGTGTCGGTTTTGCCGTGACGACGTTGGCTTGGGCGACGATTGTTGGCGACAGCACGTCGGCGAGACGACGAGCGGCGTACAGGTTTACGGCATGGGTTTGTGGCGGGGGTTCGGTGTCGGAGGCTGTTGGGTGGCAGTTCGGCAGTCGATGTGGGCCACTGGTGGCGAATTCAGCCGGTGGTTGAAAAGTCGGCGGTGTGGGGTTTGACGTGGCTGTGTGGTGGCTCGGCGATGGATTGGGAAAAAGGTGGCTGTCGATTTTGGCGAGGAAAAAATCCGACAGTATGGGGGCTAAAGCGTCTGTGGTTTTTGGACCGGGAATTCGTCGGGGTTGACGATTTTGTGATGTTGGAATGGTTGAATGGTTTGGGAATCGGCAGCCGATTCGAATACCATGGTTGCCGAAAAAATATGGGATTGATGGGTTTGTACGGTTCTTTGAAAAAAAAAAAAGAAAACTTAGAAAAACAAGGTTTGGACCTTTGTTACCTGTTGTTGCGGCTGCTTACAGAGGAATAATTGGGATGTTGGATTTCTTTATAAACTAAACTTAGATTTTAATTATGGAAGGTTAGGGCTTAGGTTTAGTGGTCTTGGGCTAACTATTGGGCTCGTTTTTGAAGTCCGAATAGAAAACGATCCACTAGACGACTTAAGTTTAAAACTAAAATAATTCCGTGAACGACCCAATAGTATTTTAAATTAAAAAAAATAGTAATAATAATTATGATATATATAAATTATAATAATCTTAGTAATCGAGAATATTTCATAGACGACTTAATAGTAATTTAAATAAATAATTAAATTACTAAATAATTATAATAATTTCTTAGGAATTGATAATATAATTATTATTTGAAATTGAACTATAAATTCACTTAATTAGAGTTCTTAGGTTATTTAAAACTAAAATCTATTAATTTGATCATAATAAGATTTTAAAATAATTTTAGATAATTTATATAGAATACAACTATAATATAATAGTCTTTAAAATTTAGGTATAACATATTAAACAATCGCACTAGAAATTTTTATTATATAGAGTTTTCCAATTTCAAAATCACGCAGCGGAAAATAACATTCATAATATAAATATCTAAAACTCCACCAATGGAAAATAATTTAAAAACACGCATTTATGTCTAATTCGACTTGTAATCAAAACGATAAAATAATTTAAGAACATAAATTCAGTGTCAATGTTTTATTCATTTCCTCGTCTCCCATTCACTCGATATCGTCGTTGGTACCTGAAAAAAAATATCGTTGATTTGGGATGAGCTCAACGTACTCAATAGTTACACCGACATTTCCATGCAAAATCATACAACTCAAATATAGCACAATTAACCATAGAATTCGCAAATTTTAACGTCGAAAAACAGTTGACTGCAGCTAAAACGCGGCGAGTTTCCTCGATGACACTTTAGGTCATAGGCACATAAGGCCCCTGGTTTTAATCAATAGGTATAGCACGCCGGGATGAACCCGATGACAACTTTTGGTCACAGACAACTTTAGGTCTACGTCTATATTAGATTTTATAAACATCGAACTTCATGATACACATAGCACGTAGATTTAAGCATGTAAAATTGAACATAGATAAGTCGGTGGTCCCTACCTCGTAAAATGTCGTGGAAAGTCGAGTGATATGCACGTATTGAATCCTAAGTCCCCTTAATGCTCGTCACCTAATAAATTAGAAAATGCATTTAATTAGTATTTTCATATTTAATATTCATACTAATAATAATAATAATACTAATAATAGAAAAGATAATAATAATAATAATAATAGTAATAATAATAATAATAGTAGTATTAATGATAATAATAATAATGATAATAATAACTATAATAATAATAATAATAAAATAATAATAATAATAATAAAAAAAATTGGACTGAAAGTATTTTATAAAATGTGTTTTGGGGCTGGATTGGGGGTTATTGGAAAACTGAGGGCTCAATCGAAAAGATGGAAAGAGGCTGGGGGTTCAATTGGAATTTTGGGAAAGTGGCTGGGTAATAAAGGGAAGGCCCAGCCCTTTTTCTCGTCAAACCCGTCTCCTTCCTTCCATTTCTCTTCCCCAAATCAGAAATAGCGCTGCTCATCCCCTCCCCTTCCTCGGCCAACGGCGACAGCAGCAATTGAGCGGCGGCGGCGGCGCTCAGGCGTCGTTCTCCCTCTCTCTGGGCCCGAGCGACTTTTAACTCGGGGTCTTGGTAGGTGGGGCGACGGGCACCGGCGGTTGAAAAATTGGGGTGGCGACTATCGACGGGGCGGACGGCGGAACACAGTGGTGACGGGACTCGACCGCGATTTGATGACGGCGGCGCCTGACCACAGCTGGGGCGGAGGTGGTGACTGAAACCTCGGGCTGAGATATGGCGTGGGTCGTGGTTTGGGTTTTGTGTCGAGTTCGGGCCGTGAAAGTGCGCCTGGTGTTGTGTTGAACGGGCGGCCGTGGCTGCAAGGCGGCGTTGAGGTTGTTGGGTGGCAGGCGTGGGGGTTGTGGGCTGTGGTGGTGTGGCTGTCGACGGGGCGGCGTACAGGTTTACGGGCATGGGTTTTGGTGTCGGTTTTGCCGCGACGACGTTGGCTTGGGCGACGATTGTTGGCGACAGCACGTCGGCGAGACGACGAGCGGCGTACAGGTTTACGGCATGGGTTTGTGGCGGGGGTTCGGTGTCGGAGGCTGTTGGGTGGCAGTTCGGCAGTCGATGTGGGCCACTGGTGGCGAATTCAGCCGGTGGTTGAAAAGTCGGCGGTGTGGGGTTTGACGTGGCTGTGTGGTGGCTCGGCGATGGATTGGGAAAAAGGTGGCTGTCGATTTTGGCGAGGAAAAAATCCGACAGTATGGGGGCTAAAGCGTCTGTGGTTTTTGGACCGGGAATTCGTCGGGGTTGACGATTTTGTGATGTTGGAATGGTTGAATGGTTTGGAATCGGCAGCCGATTCGAATACCATGGTTGCCGAAAAAATATGGGATTGATGGGTTTGTACGGTTCTTTGAAAAAAAAAAAGAAAACTTAGAAAAACAAGGTTTGGACTTTGTTACCTGTTGTTGCGGCTGCTTACAGAGGAATAATTGGGATGTTGGATTTCTTTATAAACTAAACTTAGATTTTAATTATGGAAGGTTAGGGCTTAGGTTTAGTGGTCTTGGGCTAACTATTGGGCTCGTTTTTGAAGTCCGAATAGAAAACGATCCACTAGACGACTTAAGTTTAAAACTAAAATAATTCCGTGAACGACCCAATAAAAGAAAATTTTCTAATTTCGTTTGATCTTTTATATTAAAATTACGAAATTTGACATTTATTGTGACGCCAAGATTTTTTATATTTAATTATTTTAAAAATATAAATCATTTTTAAACTAAAGTGAAATCGGGGCGTTACAGTGGAATAAAGGTGAATTCTAATCAATCTTTTCATGATCATATACTCCCACTATAAATGTTTCCAATAACTCAGTTTAATACATTTACAAGCTCATTGATACTCTTTCTCACTTTATTAAAAACTCAGCTGAGAATAGAATAATTATCTTGGATCATATTTCTCCACAAAACCAACTTCTAAGTACTTTTATAAAATTGTTGGATGCCCATAGATCTAGTATTCTAATGAAATCAGTAGGGATGTGCATTCTATGAATTATATACTATATTATATTAAATAAAAATAAAAAATGCATATAGGATATATATTACATTAGGCATGATTTGCATACTTTGCATATTAACAATAAGTTATTCTTGCTAATTTATATATGTCTTCATAACCAAACTCAAAAGCCTATAAAAGCCATTGGTTTTACCCAGAAATTGTGGCACAAATCATATTTGCAAAAAGAGCTGGAAACATGAAATGATTTAGTGAGTAGCTACCATACTGTTATGTCTCGAAGATTCGGCTGTGGAAAAGAGCTTCATGCACATAAAATGAATGTAGAGCATAGCTACCAACGTGACATCACTTTAAATAATAATTTTCTCTTGGGGTGGTGTTATTTACATGATGGTCATCATTATTTTGAAGATTTTGTAATAGGATTTACTTTCTTTAGATCCTTGATCATTCAATCATGTGATAATTCATTATTACTATTATCTTTTTTGTTGAACACGAGTGATGTAGTGACACCCAGTTAAATACTTGGAGATATATGATGTTGCATTAAAAGATATATTTTACTCATATGTATAAGACGTTGCCATGGTCCAAAATAGAAGTTTTAAGAGAAGTAATAAAAACTATAAGGGTTTGCTAAGTTATGGGTTGCATAAACAACAAAACTTTATGTGCCTATTTTTAAGGTTTGTTGAATGATGGGTTTCGTAAACAACAAAACTTTATGTGCCTGTTTTTAATTTTGTGTGTGTTTTTGCATGCATAACTAGATATTTTATTGCATGATTTACTTCTAAAAGAGATTGAAGAGTTATAAAAATAATTTTTTAAATATTCTTCTCGATATATTATTTTATGTCTTAATTTTATTATTTTGAGATCATGTGTTAGTGGAAAGGTGATGGTCTGAGTTGGCAGGATGTGAGCATGAAGTATCGCTCCACTACTCCACCTCCTTCATCCACCGCCTCCATCACTTCATGACATACAGCCTGTCAAACCCTTTTGTTTGTCTTGATTATCTCTTCAAGCTTCTCTAAATTGCAGAGTAGAACTATAAATTTTTCTCAAAACTTTGAACTTTCATTTTTTTTATTACTACATCTACCCAATTTACTTCTGAAACACAAGATGGTGAGCACACAAATTGGAGACATGAGGAAAGAAGGTACATAGTATTCGACGACTTCGACTACATGACAGAACATAACTCCATTTAAGGTGAGTTCAAAGCTATTGGTTATCCAAACACTTGTCAAAGTGTTGCTTGATTATATTGAAGAAATAAGTCCGAAGGAGAACCTAGAATTGATATCTGAGGATTTATGTAGCAACATGTAATATTTTACGAGCATGTCCCTTCGACATCTCAATTGAGTAAGGGGGAGAATAAAGATGGTTTCTGAATAGGTTCGAGGACAAGATGATATTTTACGATAATCTTATACTTGATTGCTTTGGCTGATATATTATTTTATCTAAATTTAATACTCGTAGAGGTATTAATTGTCTCGTCGACTATGATGCATGTTTGTTTACTCTAATACATTACATATGATAAGATTATACTTGCATGTGTTTTTTGACTTTTTATAGGTCTTCAAGAAACAGGTTTTTGAACTGAATGTCAATGGGGAAGATTGTAAGAAATTGAGAATTGGCATAATTCTAATATATTTAATAATTTAATTAAATTATTTCTTGGAAGATTTATGAAGATTAGGTAATTTATTACTTATGGGTCAAACAAGTATTTAAGGGAAGATTCTATCTCCTTATAATTTTCTTATATGTTAAATATTAATTGGTAAAATAATTTACGTTTATTGCTCTTTTTTGCAAGTGTAGCTACATGCCCAAGAAGGAGAGAGAGAATTTATAAATATGGAAAGTCAAGATTCCAGCATGTAGAGTTTTAAAGATTTGCAATATCGGAAATGGATTCGAAAAGTTTCAAATATGGAAAGCATGAGTTTCTGCACAAAAGTCAAAGAGTCCTATAAAATCCAAATTCAACACAAGGAAAGAAGAGAAGAAGGAAACAAATTCATATTTATTTGGATTGTAGTGGATTTACAAGGCAGAATTGGACCAGGAAAGGAAAACTCGAATATGGAAAATTTCATGTTCTTATATGAAGATTCTAGAAATCATCATCAACAATTGTTTAGCCAATAATCTATCTTTGTAACTAGTAAGACCATACCCCTCATTAACTTCTAGTTATTTTGGAAATTATCTGATACAAGTTTTATCTTTTGGAACAACCTCTTTGATTATATAAAGTACTTGGTCATAAAACTTTCGAGACATGCAATTCTATGAATACAAATACATGAGGTAGGCAACTAGAGACAACTGAGATTATTTCTCTCACCTAATATACAAATGCTGATTTTCAGCTCTCAACATGTCGTACAACTTCCAGGCCTTGGGATTTGGTGGTTCTTCTATATCACCAACCACATCGAATTCAGGACCAACTGCATTATTAACCATATTGATGTATATATTTGATGATTCATTAGGAGCGTCGTAAGATGATCCTTCAACGTGAACCTCAGGGTCGACACAATACGTGGTGCCAAGATTTGTTTACTCATGGAAAGTTCATATATAGTAATCTGTTAAAATCTATTTTTAATTAGGTGAAAATTATCTCATTTGTATCATGTTACTACGATTCCTACATTTGGTATGAATACAAGGACACTTCAGTTCTTCTTTGTCCTTCATTACAGGATGCGTGAGCACAAATTGAGTGAAATTCTCCACCTCATCCATGAATGCTTTGGGGATATAATCGTACACCCCCTTCTTGTATATCCAACTACAATAAAAACACATCCTATGAATTATAGATAGGTGGTTGAATTATACAAAACTGGGTGGTATATATGGGGGTGTCAATATATAGATTGAATTATTGGCAATGGCCGTATCTTATTCAAGAATTTGATCTTCAATAATGTGATTATATATCTTAAGTATGTATTTTGAGGACCTAAAAAACTCGGTTACACCTCCCCTTATTTCTCTAAGTACATATATATTCCAATGCACACGAGAACAAAAGAGATGTAGGAATCGAAGTTTAAAATCCCAAAAAACACATACAAAGATGTACAACCACATTATAATCATATTATCAAACTGTCCAAATAAGCAGAGAGTTCAGAATTTAGTAATAAACTCTCGATTTGATACCAAATGCTACAGGGGTATAAGGTGTTTGAGCATGGAAAAAAGAACAAGTATGGTAATTAATTATACGGATGGATTAATAGGTTAGTGTAATTAATTAGTCTATAAAATAGATAAGTTACGAAATTTTTTAGTTTGTGAAACACGAGATCAATTATTATTTTTTTCAATAATTTAAGATGTTATCAACACAACAAATTTAAAATCACAACATCCAAACTATATTGAATACAATATTCACCACCAAATTTCAAAACCACCATAACATTTCAAGATAACAACCATTAAAAAGCACCGCCACTGAAAAAAACTGTGATTGGAAGACAAAACCTCCTAGCCAGCGTCGTAAACTACGTCATCAAGCACTGACATCACCACATCTCAAAACAACACTAATAAAATCACCACCACCAAAAAAATTGATTGGAGGACAAAATCTCGCAGGGCGCCGTAAACCATGTTATCAACTATCAATGTCACCAAACCACCAAATACAATCACAAAATCAAATAATTGCAACACCAAACAACAACACTAATAATCCCACAACTGATGAAATGGTATATTTAAACAAAATAGCATCAAGATATCACACAACTCCATAATTTACAATTAATTTCAATATAAATTTCATAAATAAATTAGATAATTAATTACATATTCATTTTGAACCCTAATTCAAACTTCAACTCTAATTGAACACAAAAACTTATTTCAAAATTTGAACCTTGAACTTTTAATTTTTGAAATAATTGCTACTTAGACCAAGAAAACTTCGAAATCAGTCATAATTATCTAAATAATTACAATTAAACTCTCATTTTCAAAATAATTGCTAATCAGGCCAAAACTAGCCCTAATTCTTGCAATCAACCTCAATTATATAAATAATTATAATTAAACCCTCTAGTAGATTCTTCTGGGCCAGATTGGTCAAAGGGGCAAACATATATGGTCAATCAAAAATGTTAATGTAGGTTAATGTAGTGTTTATATTAAAAACATAATGGGAATTATTACCTTTTTGAAGTAGTAGATGAGATGTTAGATAAGCTCAACACGGGGATGCTCATGTGCTTTCTCATGATTAGCACCAGGAAGAAGAGCAGAGAGGAATGGTAGAACTTTGTTCGTCTCTTCACAAGACATCAAACTAAAGATCGTCTCCTCAGTAAGTGTGCTCTACCCGACCTTGGTCCGATTTCCTTTTGTGGATTAGGTGGGGGCCAGGTTATTTATAGGGCATTTTCAATCGCCCTCTAACTCCTCTAACAGGGGGACTGGTTTATCCCTACCCCCACCCCCCCAACATGATTTTGGGGGAGGAGACGAAGGAATCGATGCAGTGGTTGCTTTGGCAGCTTAGGTTCACCATCTTCTTGGCTGTTAGTGACATGGGATTTGGTGCCATCTAGAGTCTCAACCTCACGAAAATTTGAAAAGTTTATCTGTAAGAGGAATTAAATATACATTAATGATTATATGGGACTGATGTGTTGAGAAAATAACATATGTACAAGATTTACTGATATTGCGGATAGGTGAGGTGTTGTTCTTACTTATCCCAATGTGGGATAGTAGGTTAAGGAATTTTTTCATTGGGATAGCTCTGACCGGGTTATTGTTTCATTGATCAATTTTCTGATCAAATGAAGTGAAGAGAGATTAGCTCCGAGGAAGGTCATTTTGGGCATTGAAGCACTCTACTAGTTTGGTAGGAAACGGCCATGTCTCGGTAGCTAAGAGATGAAAGAAAGGGTTTGCCAATTATTGACGTTCAATAGAAGGCTGGTAAGAAAATGAACTCAGCCTCTAGAAAATAGGAAGTGAGAAAGTGGTCTTGAGCTCTTTATGCTGAAATAGTAATGGAAGAACTCTATGTTCGGATCTACCTTGTAAAAGTTGCATAAAATGAGGTAGCGAACAATTAGGCGAATTAAGTTCTGAGGGAATTAGTTAAGAAGAATATGATATCCATTTCTATCTTTAACGAGAGAGGAGTAAAAGGGAACCCGAAGGCCACTATGTATTTGTCTATGTAAAAGGCCAGGTATCTTAAGGGTGGATATCGGCAGTGGCCCCGGCGCGTGGCCATGTGATCTCGTATTCTATGAGTTCTTTAATTTGGCTAGTTCTGATGTGGTCTCCTGCATAATGTGGTTGTCTGCTTTCAGAATAGGATGAGCATGGATTGGCTCACCTCATGGATTTTCTTACCTTGGTTCATCTTGAAGATTGAAGTTACAGGGAACGGTTGTTTGTGTTTTAATGGAGGTGTCCAGTAAGTGAGTGAGAGATACTGATTAAAAAGAGGTAAGACTGATTTCATTGTCTATTGAGTAAAAAAAGGGTTTTTTGAATCAAAATCATTAAAAGGCATGATTGGGGAAGTGAAGAGCATTTTTTAGAGAAGGAGATGGGGAAGTGCAATTTAGTAGAAAGGATGTGATAGTGTAACATCGAGAGGGTTCAAAGAGCGTACCTAAACCCATGATGTTAATATGGATCTGTGTCAAATAAAATTGAATACGAATTGAATGTGCCAAAATTTTGAGATCCGAACTATTGAAAAAGAATTCTAAACCATGAAACCCTTATTTTTGCTAAGATAGTGCAAAAGTGAAGCCCTGCTGAAAGACCAGGATATTTATAAAGAAAATGAGTGGCGGAGATTATTCATTTTGTGAGTTGCTAGCATTTTCGAGAAGCACCTTGATACTCTAAGGTTTATTATGTGGCTGATAAGAGCGTATTTACAACTTCAAAATGTTAAAGTTGGAGCTTTGTGACATGCACGTTAAATAGATAGGTAAGAACTCTTTTTAATCTACTCTACTTGCTCTTGTCCCTCGACCGAGCAGAGTAGGGGGACTTTTGATGTGGTCAATAATGTTCGAACAATCAAACTAGCTTGAGCCGAAAGGACACCTTACTGTGTTAGCACCCCTCAGCCCAGAATGCGCGGGGGCTGACCTATTTAGGTAGACCATGCTGATTGATGTTGTCCTCCATCACGGAGTATGTAGGAGGACCATAATGATTGATGTCATCCTCCAGTCCGGAGTGCGTTGGAGGACCGAACTGTTTAATAAGTAGCTTGACATGTTGAGTAGGTGAGCTAAGCCTGATGAATGACCGTTCCGATGTAAAAATTATGGGCTTTCGAGGCCCAACAGCTGTTAGGGCTTGAGGTGAGAATTTTGAAAGAGTCCTAAACGAAGGATCTCTCCTTCTAGTATGAGAATACCTAGTTCTCTTCTAAGAGAGATGATTCCTTACTTATGAAACAAGTCTTTACTTCTTTTAAATACGGACTCAAATCCTCATTTTAAGCTAAAATCTCTTTACATACATTAAGCATATTTAGTGATTTCGCATTCTAACTTAATTGTAGAAGTGTCTACAATGAAACCACCGGTCTATGTCTAGGTGAGTTGCTTATCGGATCGAGAGATATTTTTGAATAAGTTAATGAAGAGATCGGAAGCCGCTCGATCCAATTCTTGAGTTGTCCAATTTATTTGGGCTCTTCATCAAGTGTAGCACATACTGAGTTTGAAATTATTTTGTATAGAAGTTGGAATATTATTATAATGAAATTATTTAGTTCATACTAACTAAGAATTTTATACTAACTAAATCAGTATCTAGTTATTAATTCCATACTAACTGCATTAACACTAACTGCAAGAATTGATATATTTATTATATAATGGCTATATTAATTCATACAGACTAAATTAGTATTTGAGTTAGTAGTTTCATATTTGAAACAGTACAGAGTTCGTACATACTAATCAAATGAATATGGAGTAAGTAAATCCATACTAACCGGATGAGTATGGTATTAATAAATTCTTCATTGACTTTTGATGTGGACCAAAATATCCATACGTGGTATTATTTGTTGTATGAGTTTATTTGTAGTAAGCGATCTGATTTTTAGGACAGGGTGTGCCTCCTGGAAGATGGGCGAGCTGTATTGTGTTCTTGAGGTTTGAGCGARCTGGTTTGTGTAGAGTAGCGACCTGTAGTATGGGGATGAGTTCTCATATAGGGTCGCGACCTCTTGTGGTTTGAGCTGTGTACTTGAGCTCGGTTATGGGCTTTGTGAATATCAAGCATGCGGGCTTAGTGTGAGTGGTTTATGGGGTCCCGGCGGACTATATGGAAAGAATAACAGGCCCACACCTATTCTGGTAATTTAATTAGAGGTTTATTGTTTATGGGGACTTAACATATTGGAGGAATCCTAATTCTAAGTCAATTATGGTATTTATGGAATTATGATAGGAGAAGGTAACCTGGCTTGGGAAGGACTTCTCTTGTCTCTATAAAAGTGATGCATACCTCTCTTTATTTTCTAAGTTGGAGTTGTTTTATGATGGATTGATCTCTCAAATTATCTCTCGCACTATCTAACTTAAGCATCGGARGACCTTCGCCGGGGCCGCCCCCCGCCTTGGCTGAAGGTGCTGTTTTGTAGGACCGGCGAGGTCGCTAGAAGGTTCGTTGAAGGCTTGACAGGTCGCGGTGACGTATTCAGAATCTACTCCAGGTCGCTGATCTCTATCTTGAAGTTAGTGCCCCCTTTATTTGGTAGTTCAACTTTTTGGACTCATCAAATTGGCGCCGTCTGTGGGAAAGAGAAATATCGAGTTCTTGAGCGAAAGACGTGAGAATTAAACAAGGACGAGCGATCAAATTGATTAGAAGCTTCTGAATCACGCAGGCACAATAAAGAAAAGTTTTCTATTTTTCAATCTGTGGTGTGAGTATTGAGTGCGAATTGATTTGCGTGAATTGTTCAATTAGAGAGATTATATGGAAGAGATAAAAGGAATTGATGGGAAAAGCGTAAATCTGACATGTTAAAAATAAAAAAGATATGTGGAAAGGATTATGTATTTCTTGTTCAATCAATTCCATGCGTTCGAAAAGGAATTGACATGGGGCCCTTTTTAATATATATTTCAAAAAATTTGTCAAGAGTGAGATTTGGGGACTTTTGGTCAACCATGTGTATGAGGTGTCGTACGAAGCCATTTTTTAATTGGTGGAATTGTTTTAAACTCTGATTATTTATTTGTGAGAGCACTTAAAGGGTTTTGCATATTACTGAGATGCCATCTCAGAGGACTTAATTGGGACCTAGCATTAGGGATAACTTCTTACCGTTTTCCTTTAATTATCATGGTTGACGTGTTAATGGGGATGATTTATTGTTGATCACCTCTTAACAAATATGACTTAATTAAAGACATTTGCCAGAGTGAAGCAAAGTAGAATGCTTTTTTGACAATCTGTTAATAGAATTAAAGATTTCGAATTATTTTGTTAGTATATGGGCTTTAATTGAATTGGTGGCAGTGGGGTGATTTTTCAACTTTGATTCTGTTTGGGCAGCAATTTGATAACAGTTTGCTATACGGGCTCCTGTAGGTTGTATGACTGCTTGGTGGTTGATTCATTGAAATTAATAAGTTATTTATGTGAGTGTGGGCATGTGCTAGTAACACTAATATGTTGGTACAGGTTAGAGATGGTTAATTTATGTGATTGCTGAAAATTTAATGTAGGAAACGCATTTGATTTCTTATATGGTCTAAATATAATTTGGTTTAAATGATTCATATAGATATCGGATTTTGAGGTGTGAGGAAATATATATAAATTTTCGAGTGAAGTAGATTTTATTTTCGGAAAATTCCACGCAGCGTTTTTCAAAATATGACTTTGCATACTATAACCGTTGGATCAGGCCAAAAATTTGATATATTATTCTAAACATATTGAATTTCAATATGAACGGTGGAGATTTGAATTTGAGTTCGGAAAGTTTTTATAATGAATTTTGAACAGGGCTGATCCTGTTTCCCGAAAACTGTTTGTCTAGTTTTTTGTAAAAATTAAATTATGCGCAATCTAACCGATCGGATGAAATTGAATTTTGGGTATAATATTTACGATAAGTTTTCTACTTCTATTTGATTTTCGAACACTGATTGTGTTTCTATTGGCCATAATTTACGTGTGTCTCGATCAATACATGGGTATTATGGATGCGACGGTGCTTATTTATGGTTGAATACATGCGTTGATTGCAGATAAAGAATAGATGTTGGGCGGAATTATATTTAATGGTTCTCATGATATTAATGTTAGTGGATTAATTTTGGGTTTGCCTGTCATGAATAGAAAACCTTTATCTCAGGCATAATAAAATTGTTGTTTAAGAATTTATATGGTCTAATCATTCACTTATACGTTCCACATGGCTTGTTATTTGTTAGATATGTAGATATTAATATTTGCTGCTCCGGTTGAATTTGGGTATATGAGTAGCTTATCTAAATGATTAATATTGATTGCCGGATGTTGTGGATTATTGTTGGTTTCCGTGAGTAGTATGGATTGGGGTATTGTTATAAATTACTGGACCACGGTTATAGTATTATGGTCGCAGTATCGAAAACCAAGGTGTAAGCTTAAACTCTTATGATTTTTTATTGGGTTAATTTATTTTGTCCTTCACTACTGCAGAAAGTAGATACAAAGGCGCCTCATCCACGGCGGTTCTGGAAAAACCGCCGTTAAATATTTTTTTACGGCGGTTTTCCAAAAAACCGCCGTAGAATCGTACATTTTACGGTGGTTTTATGAAAACCGACGTTAAAATTGAACTAAATTAACTGCGGTTTTTAAGAAAGCGCCGTGAATTAACAAGTATTCACGGCGGTTCCTTAAAAACCGATGTTAACTAGTTCATACGTTAATTATTACTGTAAATTTAACGTCGGTTCTATTAGAACCGCCGTGAAAAAGATGACATTAACGGCGGTTTCTTAGGAACCGCCGTAGAATAGTAAGCTGCCATGTCACCGATCCTCGTCCTTATCAAGCAAAAAGTTTGGACCGTTGATCCGTATCTGAACCGACGATCTGTATTAAATATTAAACTAAAAAAATATTAAATAAAAAAACAATTATTAAATCAAAAAAACAATAAATATTAAAATAAAAAAAACCTAATCAACATTCTCGTATCATGTCATCAGATAATTTCAAGAAACCCCAAAATTCCGATTTATCACCGCCGCCAAAGAATGTCTGGCGAAGACACCAACCGCCCCACCACCCATGCCCATMAWTACAACGCCACACCTGCGAAAGAAGAACCCAGCCGGGTTCCTAGACCACAGCGTGGATATGGACGAGCTCCTGTCCTCCATCGCCCAGACCTCCGACGAGCACCAACTRTTCGCTCTAATGTCGCCGTACAAAACCCGCTGCCTCTCCATGAGATTCATGGTCTCCCTCCTCTCACGCGAGCCGGACTGGCAGCGCTCGCTCGCTCTCCTYGACTGGATCAACGAGCAAGCCCTCTACACTCCCTCCGTGTTCGCTTATAATGTGGTCCCGCGAAACGTGCTGCGCGCCAAGCAGTGGGAGTTTGCCCATGGACTGTTCGACAAAATGCGCCAGAGAGCTTTGTCTCTAGATAGGTACACTTATTCCACTCTAATCACGCATTTTGGGAAAGAGGGTCTTTTCGACGACGCCTTGTCTTGGCTCCAGAAGATGGAGCGGGACCGGGTGTCCCAGGCGATTTGGTCTTGTATAGTAATTTAATTGAGCTTTCCCGTAAACTCTGTGATTACTCGAAAGCGATTTCGATTTTTTCCAGACTAAAGAGATCGGGCGTTACACCCGATCTCATCGCGTATAATTCGATGATTAAGCGCAGCATGGGGAATGTCCGCGTCTCATTAACGTG
Organism: Phtheirospermum japonicum; assembly: GCA_014905375.1. NCBI lineage: Eukaryota > Viridiplantae > Streptophyta > Magnoliopsida > Lamiales > Orobanchaceae > Phtheirospermum > Phtheirospermum japonicum. Next base: position 207,583 of record BMAC01000669.1, read on the forward strand.
TTTGGTAAGGCCAAGCTTTTTCAAGAAGCGAGGTCGTTGATCGAGGAGATGAAACATGCAGGGGTTACACCGGATACGGTTAGTTACTCGACGCTTTTGGCTATGTACGTTGAGAATCTCTTGTCTTTAACTAATTGTTGGTCTCAAGTGAATTGATTGGTTTTGGTTTTATTGACTTCTATCATTTTTTTTAAAAAAATCTATTTATTGTCTAATTTTAAATACTTCAGCAGTTGCATATGATGAATATCTATCAGGATTGTAATGTTTCGCTCATTTCATGACATAGTATCTACACTGTTTTTTCGATTCCCCTTTTAGTTTGTGTTTGGAGTAAGAGAAGTTAGGTGTTGTTTGATCAATTGAAAATCGAAATTCTGAAGGAGGCCCCGGTAAGGTCTATTTCTGAAGGATGTTTTTGCATTGAAATTGTTGTGGCAGTATTAGGCAAGGTACTTTTCTGTGGGCTATCTTTATGCATGCTAAATATGGTAATATTACTCATAAACAGTGCAAGTCCTGGAGTGAAAATGAAGGAAGTGATTAAGAAAGTGAAATTATATTTGTTTCTCATTTGATAGCTACTTCCACTGCCTTTTTAATTAATTTTATTATTATTTTCTATTTTCAACATTTTTCTTAGGTTTTGGGTATTGTCTGGTAAAGTGGAGTTGTTTCATTGGTATCCCTTTGAAGGGATAACGTATCTTCTTTCTTTCAAGTTTGGTTGGCCAGTTGAAAATGGATTAGCAGTTAGATTTCTGGACCAAAAACAATTATATTTTCCCATTGTTTATATATATACACATAATAAAGATTTATCTCTTACCAATCTGAAATATTGCAGGGGTGGGCCTTGAGGAAATCTATCTTAGCTTGCTACGTCTTTGTCACTGTTGAGATTACAAAAAATATGCAGACTGCTAAATCAAGGTAACTGATTTTATGAAGTTCTATGTTCTCTGTATAATTTCATGGATTTTATGTTGTCAGCCTAAATTTTCTCTTTGATTTAAATAAATTTCCCATCTTCAAAATTTTAATTATCCTTGAAGTGTTACAAACACACCCTTTGAGGGGATGTTTGTAATTTTGAAAGGTAAATTTATATATATTTTTAATTAGCCACTAAAATGAAACTACAATAAAAGAGAAGGTAGAAATGTTATGATGACATGTTGTGTGTTTGAATGCAGGACTAGTTCTCTGAATGTGCCTCCAAAAACATCCCCTTCCACACCTCGACCGGGACGAAAGCTCAAAACTCCAGGATCGGATTCCGATTTTCTTTCATCTCCAAGTCCTGTAAGAAAAACATCTAAAGATAAAAGTCCTAATGTTGTGGATCGCCGCTCTCCAAGAAGTCCAGCTGTAGAGGTATGTACGATGTATACAAAGCTTTAGAGAGTTACAATATCCTCAAAAAAAATTTAAAATAAAATAATAATAATAATAATAATAAAAATGATGAGAAAACTCATGTAGTAAGTATCCTTGCATTGAATTATATTAAAATATCTATTAATCACGTGGAAATGTTATGATGATTTAATTTATTTTATTTTTTTAATCCATATTATTATGTCAAAACCCTTTAAGCTTTTGGTGCATGGTTATTTTCAGCAGTTGTCATTTCATATTTCAGAAGTTGGTGGACTTCCTTCAATTTCTTCTGTTTAATATTACCACTTTTTTTTAAATAAAATTTACTTGTCGAGTGCAAATAGGAATGTCGAGTTCAACGGAAACACTCTTTGACCAAGCCTACGGAGCAAAACAATACCACATGATGGGCATTTTCTTGCAACGATCGTGGTTGGTCGATCTTGCATCCTTAACCATATTATTACCGAGAGAATAAGAGAGTTAAAGCTGAGAAGGTTGCCGAGGACAAGTTTGGCGCCCATCTTGACATTATCGCTCCTATTAAGTACTAAAATTCATCAATAGATAGATTTTAAGTGATAACTTCTTGTGTTGGTTGTAATTTAAATTATTTAATTGTAGAGTGATGAACATTTAGAAAAGTGATATAAAAATAATGAATCTCAAAAAATTGGTGCACCTGCTTTCATTTTTTTTTTAATTTTCTTAATACTTTCTAGAAGGTATTTTCAAGAACCGTCGTAAAATGTCAGTTCTGGAAAACAGACTTTCTAGAAGGTATTTTTCAAAAACCGCCGTTAAAAGTGATAATTTCGACGGCGTTTCAAAAACCGCCGTCGAAAGTATCTAACTACGGCAGTTCAAAAACCGCCGTTAAATCTCTAAAAAACCGCCGTTAATTAATGATTTTTTACGGCGGTTTTTAAAAACCGCCGTAATTTTTAACGGCGGTCGATATAAAGGCGGTTCAAAAACCGCCGTTAAAAATGAAAAAAAACCGCCGTTAAAACCCTGTTCTGCAGTAGTGCTTGCTAGTTGGGTGCTCACTTTTTAATAATTAATGGTGACACTTTTGATATTGTAATTGAATACTAACTTAAGTTATTTATTACACGTGCTTACCGTGGAAGATTGATGATATGATAAGGTGGTTATTGATTCTGTAATATATGGTTATGTGTCTTTTGATTTCATGGTAATTTTACAATTATTTGATGAGGCCGGACTCATGTTATGATAGTGGTTTACCTTTATGTGGTAGACAAAGGGGATAATTTGAGTATGGTTATACAATTATTTGGGTGTGTTATTTTTATAATCATATACTAACGGACTGAGTGCAGGTCTATTTGTTTAGTGTGTATTAATATTGGTTTTTAAGGGCTACTCTATGTGTTACCTAGACCTTAACCCGAGAATGGTCAATACAAACAAAATAGATGAGGTTGCGTGTCCAAATATTCAAGGTCGATTCATTTTGTTGCTCGGAGCCTAAGACGATAAGGTCGCGTATCAACCGAATGCAACAAAAATTGAGATAAGTATTTATTTTCTTTTAAATGTGTTTAAAGGATGATGGTATGGTTGGGTTGATTGATTTGGTTGTCATATGGACTACTTGCTTATTAACTTGGGGGGGTGTATTCATTTAAGACTTTTAAAGACATTTTAAGATTTTTAAAATCCTGGTGTATTTAATTAAGACATTTTAAAACTTATAAAAGTCTTGAGGTATTTAATTGAGATTTCTAATGAATTATTAAATGTCCATAAAAGTCTCAAGGTATTCATTTCAGATATTTTGAAATCTTAAATTGTCATGAGGTATTTAAAAAGTCAAATACTCTTTGGATTTATAATTTGACTGGATTTTCCTAGACTTCTAAGTTAATTGTATACACCAAATCCCACTACCAAATCCCATCTTTAAACATGAGATTTCACAAAAATTTTATAAACACCCAACGAATATATAAAATCAATAAAAAGAAAAGAAAATCCATGCAAATCTTATAGTGAAACAAATCTTAAAATGTCTCTATAATATCCGAATGAATACACCCCCCTTGATTTACATGGGGATGGATTTATGGTTTATTTAAGTTTATGTGATTTATTAGGGATAAACGTGTAATTTATTTGATTATATGATATATTAATCATTCATGGAGTTGATAGATTTGATTTTGAAATTCTCTCACGGTTTTGATAGAGTGGATGATGGGATATTAATCATGCGTGGTGAATGATAATTGAATTTATTTTATGTGTTTTTATTTGGTGTAGATATGTGTATGGTTTAACACTTTTCTAAGGAGGACTTATTTGATTTTATATGGTTATGAACATACTAAAAATTGCTTATTCTTACACATTCCCGTATGAAAATACTGCACTGCCACATTTCAGTTAAATTGTCATAACTCACTCTTGGATTATCCGTTCTGAGATTCGATTATTGAGTTGGAAACTAGACTCGTAAGGCTTTCCAGTGGTATGTGGTTTGATTTTTAATTTATTTCTGATTAAAGCAGTTTAATCTTAAAAGTTGGTATATGTGTGCTGAATATTCTCGTGTCAGTTTTGTTTGGTCCTATATGGCTTGATGGTGATAAGATGTTTGTGGTTGTGGGAAAGGGAAATATTTGATTTTCAAAATGATTGATGAACATGTTATTGGCGCGAGTAAGATTGCGATTTTCGGATGATATTTTCTATGATTATGCTAACGGGTTTAGATGCAGGGCCTGTTTAGCGCGTATTTGTATTAACTTAGGGTTGATTTGTGGGTTGCCCGACATGTAACTCGGAGATGGGTAACCCAATGTGAAGAGGTCGCCAATTTTCAAGGCCATGTACCAGGTCGCGCGTCCAAACATTGACAAAAAGGAGATCGGGGAATTATGCTACCTAAAAACAAAAAGGTCGCATAATTGGATATTCGAGCAGAGGTAAATTTTCCTATAGCACCAATACGAATACGTATCGGGTACGCTTTTTGAGATCTCATGAAAGGGACGGTTTCTAATTTTACGCCCTATTTATTTTTATGTGGTTGAGCATGGGGGGAATAATTGATTTATGCGATTTAATATGGTTAACTTAAAATAATTTGGGACGATTTAAATGGTTATGGTGTTTGATTCAATTGAAATGATTTTATGATATGAGTTAAGGAGAATACGTATAATTAACATGTTACGGTCTCCGCGACCTCTTTATGGTCTCATGCGACCTCATTATGAAGAACAAGCTATGACTTTATGGTTGTAAAAATATTTAAGCCTCAAATTTTTTTGGGTTTTATGTTTAAGTTCCGACGCTTTCATTAGATCGGCAAGAGATTTTATGAATATGGTTAAAGCCCGACACTTTTATTAGGTCGGCTGGAGATTTTATGATAATTGGTAAGCCTCGACGCTTTCATTAGGTCGGATGGTTGTTTTATTACGCCTAGAGGGCGGTTATGAAGTTGTGTTGTGGAAAGTTGTGGTTCTTGTGGAAAGGTTGTGTTTGGGGTACGTTGTGTTTTTGTGGTATGGGAGAAGGTAACACTAATTCAAGGCCGTAAGGCACTTCTCCCGACTAGGCGAGCTTGTGGGAAGCTGTGTTTGTGGTACGTTGTGTTTTTGTGGTACAGGAGAAGGTAACACTAATTCAGGGCTGTAAGGCACTTTTCTCCCGACCAGGCGAACTTGTGAGAAGCTGTGTTAGTGGTACGGGAGAAGGTAACTCTAACTCAGGGCCGTAAGGCACTTCTCCCGACCAGGCGAGCTTGTGAAAAGTTTGTGTGCGTAACAAGTGTTATGTTGTTTGAGAAATCAAATAATATAATAAAGTTTCGCGAGCTATTTTGTTCTATGCGGTTGAGTAATTGTGATGTTTTTATGAGCTATTTTGTTCTTTATGGTTAAGTAATTGTGATGTTTTTGCGAGCTGTTTTGTTGTGATGTTTTGTTTGTTGGTTTTCCGAGTAATTGTTCTTACGCGAGCTAATTTTTTTTTGTATGTGAGCTGAATTTAGCTCTATTGGATTGTGTATAAATCATGGTTTGACTATTCTTTCGAGTCTTATGGTCTTATGAGAGTATGAAGTATGAGTGTGATTGATTACGAATTCGTGCGACCTATGTGCGAGTCAGGCTTATTTGGTTAATATGGGTTAGCAAGTTTATTTGGTTGATTCGAGTTTATTTGGTATGGATTACTTGATTGATTTGGTTTAGTTTGATTATTTGGTTAGCATATGGGGGACTTGCTTGTTTATTTGACATTTACTTTAACATGTTTGAAATACTTGGTTGCATTAACTTAGGAGACTGAGTGGGTGTCTTGGTCATATGTGGTTTGATTTGATATACCAACCTGTATCAGTTTGGCGATTGTTTTTGTGGAATGGGATGATGCTTTTAGGTCAGCGATGATTTTTGGGTGCGATGGTTTTCTGACTGACCTATTTTAGGTCGATGATATCTTTATGATTTATGGTTTTATGGGTTTCTGTGCCTTTATGGTTAATGCAATCTTGGGCCTTGAGGGGCTATTATGGATTATGATGTGGGGTCTTGGCGAGCTAATGAAATGGTTATTATTATAAGGCGATGCTTAAGTAATGATTATGGTTTGTGGGATGCAGTGAATTTTTGATCGACCTGTTTTAGGTCGAGTAAATGACTTATGGTGTTCTGAATTTTCATAAGCATATGATTTTATAATCTTGTATTATTGTGCTCGGTTATAACTTCAGGCTGCGGAGGGAAGGCTGTATGGTTTTAGGTCGTCAGGTATGGGTCTGGGGACTCGACTTGGGGACTCGTAGGTATGTCTTCTTGGACGATGAGCGAGCTCAGCGAGCTGATCTTTTGGAGGTCGCGGTTTTATGTGGTAAATTCTTATGGGATGATTGATGTTATAGCTCGGTATGTTGAGTTGTGTTATTCTAATTTGGTTTGGTAAGATGGCAGAGTGAGTTGTGTGTGTTTATGCTTTATTTGTTTATGATTGCGTTTTTGAAATTATCGAGTCCGAATGTGATTTTAAGTTGGTGGATAAAGTTGTGTGGTTTAGGCCATCATATATACAGTTGGGGACTTGCAGATCGTCCCTCACGAGGTGATCATGCTATCTTAAAAAGAAGCGAGCTCGGTAGGCTGAACTTTTGCAGGTCGCAAGTATACTTGCCAATTCACAGTGGGATAATTGGTATTATAGCTTGGTTTGTAGGACTGTGTGATCCTGAAATATGGTTTGGTAAGGGGGAATGGTGATTTACTTATGTGTTTTTGTTTTATTGATTGTTTTAAAGTGGTTGTGCTCTTGTGATTCTGTTTTTACATGTCCTACCTGATTTCATACCTCAATCAGCTAGAACATGGGGGACTAGCTGATGCGGACCAAAATGTCCATACGTGGTATTATTTGTTGTATGAGGTTATTTGTGGTAAGCGACCTCATTTTTAGGAGAGGGTGTGCCTCCTGGAAGATGGGCGAGCTGTATTGTGTTCTTGAGGTGTGAGCGAGCTGGTTTGTGTAGAGTACCGACCTGTAGTATGGGGATGAGTTCTCATATAGGGTCGCGACCTCTTGTGGTTTGAGCTGTGTACTTGAGCTCGGTTATGGGCTTTGTGAATATCAAGCATGCGGGCTTAGTGTGAGTGGTTTATGGGGTCCCGACGGACTATATGGAAAGAATAACAGGCCCAGACCTATTCTGGTAATTTAATTAGAGGTTTATTGTTTATGGGGACTTAACATATTGGAAGAAATCCTAATTCTAAGTCAATTATGGTATTTATGGAATTATGGTAGGAGAAGGTAACCCTGGCTTGGGGAGGACTTCTCTTGTCTCTATAAAATGGATGCATACCTCTCTTTATTTTCTAAGTTGGAGTTGTTTTATGATGGATTGATCTCTCAAATTATCTCTCGCACTATCTAACTTACGCATCGGAGGACCTTCGCCGGGGTCGCCCCCGCCTTGGCTGAAGGTGCTGTTTTGCAGGACCGACGAGGTCGTTAGGAGGTTCGTTGAAGGCTTTAACAGATCGCGGTGACGTATTCAGAATCTGCTTCAGGTCGCTGATCTCTATTTTGAGGTTAGTGCCCCCTTTATTTGGTAGTTTCAACTTTTTGGACTCATCAACTTTATCCAAAATTAAGCAGCGAATATTTCTAATCATATTGTGGAGATGAGAAAAACAAAGAGAAAAAGAAAAGGAAAAGTAAAAGAAAAGGAAAGAAAAACGATTGGAAAGGAAAGGAGAAAATAAAATAGAAAGAAAATTGATGAGTCCAAAAAGTTGAACTACCAAATAAAGGGGGTACTAACCTCAAAAAATAGAGATCAGTGACCTAGAAAACCTTCAAACGTGACACAGCGACCTTCAAAGAATCCGCAATCTTCATCAGCGACCTCGTTATCCTACAAAACAGCGCCTAGAACGGGCCGGATTTCGAGCCCGTTAAGGCCCTCCGACGCTTAAGTTAATAAGCGAAAAAACACACTTCTTCTCTCTTAATAATATTAGTGCACTCAAAAGTAATAAAATGCGTAAACAAGCATTAACCTCGAAAGAGAAGCCAAGGGCTCCTTTTATAGGGACAGGAGAAAAATCCCAATATCTAGGATTACCTTTCATGATAAGAATTCCATGTATGCCAGGATTCTCACAATCGTCTCTTAATTAGGACTCCTCATTTATGGCCAGTTTCCCATAAACAACAAAACTTCTCCATAAATATCCCAATTAAGCCGGGGCATACAGCCCACCAGGCCCATAATGATTCACATACATTAGATCCACAAATCGGGCCCAAATACCCAGCCCAAAGTACAAGAGGTCGCGACCCTATATGAAAAGCTCATCCCCATACTACAGGTCCGCTACTCTTCACAAACCAGTCGCTCACACTCAAGACACATACAGCTCGCCCACCTCCCAGGGGCACACCCTCTCCTAGGAAATGAGGTCGCTTTCCACGAATAGCCACATTCACCACATAATTCCACGTATGGATATTTTGGTCCGCATCAGCTAGTCCCCCATGTTTCTAGCTGATTGAGGTATGAAATCAGGTAGGACATGTAAAACCACAAAATTTCAAAAGTACCAAACAAGTACATGGACGAAAAAGCAATGCATCGTACCAAAGCTCGCATCAGAACTGCCCATTTCAACAAACCGAGCTACGACAGGTCGCAACGTGTTCACGCGACCCGAAAGATATCGAGCTCTTTCCCCAAAGTAATCACGAGTCCCCAAGTACAGCACTTAAGCAGCACCCGAAATGTATTATTACGAGCTCAACCTTCTTTTCATATGGCGACCTGGAAACTTCTGTACCAGCCGACCTCAAAAATGTAAGCCCATAATCATGACAAAACCACAAAGTCAAAACACGCCTTCTTGCTTTCTGTCTTGTCCCACTGACGCTTCATTAAATGCGGCCCGCCACGCGGCGCAATCTCAAAATCTCGGCATATAATAAGTTCAGTGGGGCCCAAGAATTAAAGGCCCAAAACATTCCCTTTGCAAACCCTAATTAATCCCCGCTCCTATCCGTCACATCAGCTCTCCCGCCCTCCCTATACAAAAACTTTCCACCTTCCCAAATCACCACCTTACAATATCTCAATTAAAACTTCCGCCATTATCGCTCTGTAAAAAAAGCTCGCCCAAATCGCAATTACTCAGGAATTCCACATTAATTCGCAGTCTACCAACAATGGACGAGCTCGGCGATATGTGTAAGTCCCCAGATTCCCTTTCAGATTTAATTATTTAAATTTCAACTATATTCGCTGAGTTGTACTTATTTTGCTGTGTTATTTCCTCCTGAATATATTTATCATGGAACAATCATCAGCCACATCCCACAACAATCCTTTAACCCAATCACTCTCTCCCGATTCTGATCTCGCCGAAAACCCTTTCATTATCGAACCGAGGCCGAAACCCCTAGCATTACCTTCCTCCGGCCTCCCGCGACGAGCCGGAGGGTGATATCTCGTGGGAGGAACTCCAAGCCCAAACCAGAGCCATTAATCCTTCCAGCAACCTCCCACTCCTTATTCCAGAAGGTATTCCCCTTCACGAATCAAGGGACCCTTCATCCACCGCACATTTCGAGAGAACCCTGTGACTGTAGATAATTCTCTTTCCTTTGACGAACTACCCTCGACATCTTTGACAACCAAAGAGGTCAAACACAATTATTGGCTACTTCCTGACCCAAAAAAGCTGGATCAATTTAAACGTATTCTCAACCTTCCTCCCACTGCTAAAATGATTTTACCCGACAGCCCGCATGCCGACCCCATGCGACCTCCTCCAAATCACATTACAATATTTGATACCCTATTGGTAGCAGGATTTAGGTTCCCTGCTCACCCATTTTATGTTGATATTTCCAATATGTACAATGTATCACTTCTGCAATTAACCCCCAACTCTATAAAGTACCTGGCCGGGTACCTTTTGCTCTGTAAATATTACAATGCCCGCGCCGACCCTGGCTTCTTTCATTATTGTTTCCAGGTAAAATACCAGCAAAACTCCTTCTATCTTCTCCTACCGCTTAGGGCGACCTAAATTCCTTACTAGTCCCCCAAATAAAGTCCCTGAATGGAAGAGAAACTTTTTCTTTATTCATAATACCGAAGCTTGGCCTTTTATAACCGAGCTGAAAGATCACACTCCTCCACAAATCAAACCAACAAACCCAAAGCAAACCCTCTGTTGTATGAAAAATATTTTAACCAGCTTGTGGAGTGGAGCCGACACCCCTTCGACCTGGCTCTTATCACCGATCGCTCCGCCATGTTCCGCTACGCGGGTATCGATTCTCGCCCGGTGAAGCCGGATCTTGCCATTTCTAGGAGTGAATTCGGTGGGTATTGTAGGCTTTGCAATTTTATCCATCTACATATGCCAAAATGAAAATATAACATGATCTCTCTATTTGCAGTTTCTTTCATCAACTCCTGTGCGGCTGCTCTCCCCGAGGAAAAGAAGAAGCAAGCTACTTCTTCCACAGCTCGCGCCGCCCCCATCTCCAGCAGTATTGAAAAGGCCCTTCGCCTGACGCCCGAACCGGTCGAAATCGAAGATGAAGAGGAGGAGCCACAGCTGGTCCTCCGAGGTAGGAACAAGGGCAAGCGACCTCTGCCCAACGTCTCCAGCAGCCCTAAAGTACAGGCTCCGAAAGCTCGCAGTCCAAGCCCTCCAAAAACAAAAAGGCGTCGTCTCCAAAAAGGATTACCGACGACCTCTGCTAGTACTGCGGATATGAGCAAAGTGTTGGCGAAGTTGGATACGGCTGCAGATGTGGAGGCCCTTCTTCGCGAGCAAGCGCTTCAACAGCTAAGGCCCGTATTTGCTAAGTTCTCCGAAGAATTCATAGCTCGCTCAACAGGGGCCGATCTGCAGCAAACTGTTGACGAGCTAAATGTCCGAGCTGAACAGCAAACCCAGCAACTGTCCCTGACACAGGTGGAGCTGGATAAAGCACTCCAAAGGGTGAAAGCTTATAAAGAGCAGCTGGCAATTTCCGTCAGTCAAAACAACAGCCTGAGGGATGAAACGACACGCCTAAGTAGCGAGCTAAACAAACAGGCTGGGGAGCTCGCGCAAAAAACTGAGGAACTCACACAAAAGACCGAGGAGCTCAAAAAACAATCCGAGCTAGCCAAAACAGCTCGCGAAGAGGGCATTGTCGAAGGTCGGAGAACATTCCTCCTTAGCGAGGACGGCCGCAAGTTTATCGATGCATACCGTCACGAGCTAATCAAGGCTTACCAAAACTCGTCGATATACTTCGGCCTGATGGCTCGTGGTGCGGCCGAATGGGTCACCGAAACTGCCAAGATCATCAAGGAAGAGGTGGCCGGGCTAAACGTTACMTACACCCCGGATGCTAAGGCCTTAATCAACAAGATGACCCCCTTCAGCTTTTTCAAAGGTGATTGGAAACAGTCCGTTTATGCGAAGTGGTGGCTTCGTTGTCAAAGCCAAGCGGTCYTGGCCGYAGGGGTAGGTRGCGAGATACAAACGCCTTTAGAGGACCTAATCTCCGAGCCCGCGCCCGAGTCCAGCGGCGTCATCACCACAACCTCCGAACCTGCAACCTCCAGCCCTGCTCCAGTGCCTGAGGAGATCGTTTAGAGCTTACTCATATCTTTCATCTTGTTGCTTATGTATTCAAACACTTTCCAATTCAAAAATCACCATGTTATTATTGCAAGCATTATTGATTCAACCATAGTAATATACAACAAATAATACTCGTACAAGGACGCTGCATGATCATTTTTAGCTTGTTTCATGAACATACCAGCTCGCCATAAACAACTTCGCAWTGGTTTACCATAAGCATTATTATTATCAAACAAACATAAATCATACAACCTTCCTTAGCAGATTGAAAGAAATAGTAGGGTATACTTCCATCTCAACCATATGTGAGTGCGAACTCATATCAAGAATTATATATTTYGATAGGATTTATTCTCTTATATAAAACCCTATCATAGACAATCGTCAACTTAATGAGGGTGTCGGTATCAAATTATCGTCGACCTAATAAAAGCGCCGGCACAAAATAATCATCGACCTGATGGGAGCGTCGGCATGAAACAATCATCGACCTGATGTGAGCGTCGGCATTAAATAACCATCGACCTTAAGAAAGCGTCGGCATCGACCTAATAGGAGCATCGACATCGACCTAACGGAAGCGTCGGAATTAAATAACCATCGACCTTAAAAAAGCGTCGGCATCGACCTAATAGGAGCGTCGGCATCGACCTAATGGAAGCGTCGGCATGAGACAATCATCGACCTGATAGAAGCGTCGGCATCGACCTAACAGGAGCGTCGGAATTATCAGTACCACCTGCCCATATTACAAGCACTTGTAAAATTCCATGAAAAATATCTCAACTTTATTCATTGCATCAATCAACCCGCATCATATGTTCTTACAGAAACACCAAATCACTAAAGTCGCCAGGTCGAGAGAGGTGCCCTTCAAACCAGAGTTACCCTCTCCCACCCAAAATAAAAAAAAGAACAAAACATGACCTAAATCCCGAGGTCGGGAGAGGTGCCCTCCGATCCAGAGTTACCCTCTCCCTTGCTCCCTCTATGCATAATATTTTTTCAAATGGCACACATTCCAGCTTCGTGGTACGACCTTTCCTTTCGCAGTCTCAAGGATGTATGCCCCTCCTCGCAGCACTTTAATTATTTTGAACGGCCCAATCCAGTTCGGCTCCAATTTCTTGGTTGCCTTCAAGGCATCAGCCCTCTTCAAACCAAATCTCCGACCTGAAACCGTCGGTGTCTGACGTGTTTGTTAAAGGCAGCCTGCACTTGTTGTTTATAATGCTCCACTCGAGCCGCGGCTCTATCTCGTATCTCATCAATCGTTTCGACAGCTCCGCGAGCTAGCCTTTCATTTTCCTCCACATCAAACGCTAACAATCGCTGTGATTCCCCAACAATCTCAGCAGGAATGACCGCGTCCATTCCATACACTAGGCTAAATGGCGTCTCCCCCGTGGAAGTTCGGGGAGTCGTTCGATAGGCCCAAAGAAYAGACGCGAGCTCGTCTTCCCAGAGCCCGCCTGCTTTCTCCAACCGCAGCTTAAGTCCCTGCACAATTATACGATTAGTGACCTCAACTTGCCCGTTAGCCTGCGGGTGTGCCACGGAAGCAAAACGTTGCTTCATCCCCATGTCCTTGCACCACTTCTGCATCTTTCGCCCATTAAATTGGGTCCCATTGTCCGAGACCAAGATTCGCGGTACTCTGAACCTGCAAAATATATTATCAAAAAGAAAATCCATTATATGTTGTTCGGTAGTTCCCGTGACGGCCTCAGCTTCCACCCACTTGGTGAAATAATCGATGGCCACCACCAAATGTTCCTTATTACTCGGGGTTCTTGGAAAGGGACCCACAATATCAATCCCCCACTGTGCAAACGGGCAGGGCGAACTCATCACCATCATCTCCTCGGCTGGTATATGGATAATCGAACCATGCCTTTGACACTTCTCGCAAGTTCGAACTAGCTCGCCAGCCATAGCCTTCATCCCAGGCCAAAAGAAACCCGCTCGCAGTGTAATGTTCATTAGTGCCTTTCCCTTTGCATGATCCCCACAATATCCCTCATGTATCTCCTTTAGCACCTCCATCCCGCGCTCTCTGGCCAAACACTTCAGAAGAGGTCCAAATTGCGACCTCTTATACAACTCATTATTTATTATACAGAATCGAGCTGCGACTCTAGCATCTTTTGTGTTCAACCTTTCTACCCCTTCTTGTGCTTTGAACAGGACATCCCAAACGGGCCCACGCCAATCGTCCTTGTCCTCAATCTCCATGACCTCTACTCCCTTCTCAACACTGCTGGTATCCAACTGCATCAATGTGACCGTCCGAGTATYRCAGGTCAYTAATGCYCCTGCTATTCTGGCGAGCTGATCTGCCCGTGTATTCTCAGCTCGCGGTAAATGTTCCAACATAAATTCTTCAAAGTGAGCTGCTTCCTCTCGCAATTTCCCCAAATACATTGCCATACGCTCCTCTCGAGCTTCAAAAGAACCATCGAATTGCCGAGCTACTAGTTGGGAGTCAGTGTACGCCCACAATCTTCTAACTCCCAACTCGCTAGCCATCTTGATTCCCTGCAACACTGCTTCGTACTCAGCCTCATTGTTGGATGCCTTGAATCCCAACTTAACTGCAAATTCCAAGTTTTCTCCTTCCGGGCTAGTTAAAACTACGCCTAGCCCTGCCCCTGACGCCATGGTCGAACCATCAGTATATAAGGTCCACGCCTTCAACTCTGTCTCTTCGTCGACCTGTTTTGTCATTTCCTGTAAAAAGTCCGCTAACACTTGTGCCTTGATGGCGGTCCTGGGCTCATACACCACATCATACTCGCTGAGCTCTACTGCCCACTTTACCAAACGCCCAGACACACTTGGATTACCCAAAACCTGTTTCAGAGCCAAATTGGGTACGCACCTTCACTCTGTGGCTTAGAAAATAAGGTCGCAGCTTTCTCGCCGTGGTAACCAACGCAAAACCTCCTTTCTCGAGCTCGGTGTACTTCAACTCCGCACCCCGCAACATCCTGCTAATATAGTAGATTGGTTTTTGTATGCCTTCC
>BMAC01000669.1:224073-236410 GCA_014905375.1 Phtheirospermum japonicum
CACTGTATCAGATCAGGTACCGAGCGTTCCATTACGCCAAACACCTTAGCTTGCGCTATAGCTAGTGGGTGTGAAATCCTCCTCCCTCCAGACTTTCATGTTTGGCTCTTGGCTCACACTGACCCGGCATTCGAGGCCAAGAGCCCACGCATGCCTCTTCTATGTTCTCTCCTCGGTTCTCTCTCAGACACTCTCTCCCTCGTGTTCGCGACCTCCTTACCGAAACGCAATCGGTGTTCTTCTTCTTCCTCTTCCACTTGCACGTATTTATGGCATCTCGCAAGAACTTCATCATACGTGCGAGCTTCTTTCTTCACAAGTGACCTCCGCAAATCTTCCCTCCTCAAACCTTGATGCAAAGCCCCAGCTTTCATCTCATCCGTTGCGGTAGGGACCTCCAAGGTAGCGTTGGTGAACCTGTTAACATATTGCTTCAGCATTTCGTCAGGTCGCTGCACCATTGTGAAGAGCGACTGGGCTGTCTTCACACTCTGCCTGACACTGGAGAACTGTTTCAGGAAGGCAGCTCGCAACACCTGATAACTTGTAATTTTTCCATTTGGCAGTTGGAAAAACCAATTCTGTGCAATCCCCCTCAAGGTGGATACAAAGGCTCGACATGCCACAGCCCCCGTGTAGTTATGTGTCATCCTCGCATTTTCGAACAGCTGCAAGTGTGCGACCGGATCAGTCGTTCCCCGGTATTGAAAATCTAACTCCTTGTAATTTCGAGGCATCGGCGCATGCATCAACTCTTCTGAGAAGGGGTGCTCTTCCTCCCCTTCCAGGCTTTCTCGGAAGGCCTTAGTGTGTGGCCCCACCTCACTCTCCTCTTTTCTCACCTTATATCTCCTACCACTCTTCCGCGACCTACCCCCGGAGTCACTACTCGAATCTGAGGTAGGAGTATCGCCCTCATCATCGCCTTTGTGATACTTGCGACCTCCTCCCTTGTAACGATCTTGCCTCAATTTTACTCCCCTCCGCGTGTGAACACGAGAATCCACGGACGAAGAGGAACTAGAGATATCTCCTTTCTTTCTCTTGCCGAGCTCCTTCTTCTTCTTCCCTTCTCAAACCGTTGACTCGCCTTCTTTGTCAACATTCAGCTTCTCACTCCTATCTCTCCCCCTACTCAGCTCGCCCGCCAAATACTTGCGCAACTCCTCCTGTTTTTCGACAGGTACAAAGTCCATAAGCCCTTCCAAGAATCCTTTCTTGCCCTGACCGGGCACCTCCTTTGGCGGATTTCCTCCCTCTGTTGCCTCAGGGATCAATTTTTGTGGTTCTATCCCAGGCGTCTGCTTCTCCACCTCTTCCACCAGTCCCTTCCCAACTTGCTTTTTAGGAGAAGGTGGAGGTGTATTGCCCGCGCTTCGAATCAGAGGATCCACGCGAGGGTACTCCTGCTCATTTCCCGGGACATCCTTCTCGCCAAGATGTAGGAATCTATTCTTTTTCTTCTTATTATTAGATCCGGACGCGTAATCCAGAACTCTCGGTGTTATGTTTTTCTCCTTCATGTTTGATTGGTGCAGTCTCTCACGCCTTTCGCTCAAATACTCGATGTCTCTCTTTCCCACAGACGACGCCAATTTGATGAGTCCAAAAAGTTGAACTACCAAATAAAGGGGGTACTAACCTCAAAAATAGAGATCAGTGACCTAGAAAACCTTCAAACGTGACACAGCGACCTCCAAAGAATCCGCAAATCATCACAGCGACCTCGACTTCCTGCAAAACAGCGGCTTAGGACGGGCCCGGATTTCGAGCCCGTTAAGGCCCTCCGACGCTTAAGTTTAATAAGCGAAAAACACACTTCTTCTCTCTCAATAATATTAGTGCACTCAAAAGTAATAAAATGCGTAAATAAGCATTAACCTCAAAAGAGAAGCCAATGGCTCCTTTTATAGGGACAGGAGAAGAATCCCAATATTTAGGATTACCTTTCATGATAAGAATTCCATGTATGCCAGGATTCTCACAATCGTCTCTTAATTAGGACTCCTCATTTATGGCCAGTTCCCATAAACAACAAAACTTCTCCATAAATATCCCAATTAAGCCGGGGCATACAGCCCACCAGGCCCATAATGATTCACATACATTAGATCCACAAATCGGGCCCAAATACCCAGCCCAAAGTACAAGAGGTCGCGACCCTGTATGAAAAGCCATCCCCATACTACAGGTCGCTACTCTTCACAAAACCATACACTCGCATTATCACAGCTCGCTCACCTCCCAGGGGTACACCCTCCCTAGGAAATGAGATCGCTTTCCACGAATAGCCACGTTCACCACATAATTTCACGTATGTTTAGTGCCCCCTTTATTTGGTAGTTCAACTTTTTGGACTCATCAACTTTATCAAAATTAAGCACGAATATTTCTAATCATATTGTGGAGATAGAAAAACAAAGAGAAAAAGAAAAGGAAAAGTAAAAGAAAAGGAAAGAAAAACGATTGGAAAGGAAAAGGAGAAAATAAAATAGAAAGAAAATGGAAAATAAAAATAAATGTTTAGTGAGTATTATTGACAACTTAAGTTGTGATTTGTGAGTTAATATGATATATTTGATTCAGATGGAACAAAACAAAATTAGGTAATAACATGCTTATGAAATGTTGAAATATTTACAATATGTGAAGTTTCCCATGAATATAGACAGCATATTCGGAGAAGTTTTAATATTATGGTAGTACAAAGAAAAGTCTGTCAAGTCAAAACCTTAATCTAGAAGCTGACTGACCGAATTGGGGTAGTTACTAACGCTTCTGAATATTTATTTTCACTCTTTAACTGGCCACCGTATGGTCTTTCAAGGGAAAATTTTCATTTTTTTCTATATTCATCGCATTTTGGAAAAAGTACGAGGTATTAATTATTATCAAATAGTGTGTTATTCAATTTATCAAAAAATATAAAAAAAAATTTTTGATCGGTCTTTTTCGTTAACGTGGCGTGAATCAATAATTACATATTACTTTTATTTAATTTTAAACATAAATCAAAGGCAAAACACTGGAAAAAAATTTATTTTGTTCATTATATTAACCTCATTTAAAAAAAAGATACGTGACTTTACCATCGTAATCACGTCTGCTAATGACCAATTCATCAAAAAAAACTATTTTTTTCTTCTAGTGTAGCATAATTTTATAATTTTCTTTTATCATTTTCTTTAATTTTAAGTATTAAATTGAAGACAAAAAACTATTTTTTTCCCTATTTTTTTTTCTTATATTTTTTCTATAATCAAATTTAAAAAAATTAATTAATAAAAAGTTATAAAAGTCCATGATAAATATAAAAATATAAAATAAATTTAAGAATTTATAATGTAAATATCAAATTGGATATGATTTTTTTCTACTATTATAAAGTTCTAATTAATAAAGAATTAGAAAAAAGTTAAATATAAATGTACAAAATGAATCTTAAAAAGTTATAAAATAAAGAAATTTATATATAATCTAATTTTTATATTTTTTAATTTTGTAAAGATTTATTTTATATATTTTTATTTATCTCTAACTGTATTAAGTAAATTTTTAATTAATAATCAGTTTTTCATATAAATATCTATATTTATTTCATAAATTCTAATATTTATTTTATGTTTCAATATTATCTCTGATTTTATTAATTAAATTAAAGGAGAAGAAAAAATTAAAAAAGAGTGAGCAAAATAGGTTTTTTTTTTCTTTCAATTTAATGTTTATATTGATTAAATAAGATAATAAAATATAAAATCACGCCATGTGAATATAATTTTGACGGGGCTTTTTTTTATAAATTGATCAACTTAGCAGATGTGGTTTAATAATGGCAAATGTACGTGCATTTTCTGTATATGTCACGTGCATTTCCTGTAATGTAGCCAATATAATGAACCAAAATGAATTTTTTTCCAAGTTTTCTTCTTCATTTTATTATTTAAATTAAAATTATAAGAAAGTATTGAGTTACACGACGCCAAAAAAAAGGTCAGATTAATCATTTTAGGACCTTGTTTTGAATGAATTGACTAACTTAACAAACATTGTTTGATGGTGACCAATATAACGAATATTTTCTAGAATGTGACAAATATAATGAACCAAAATATAGATTTTCTATCCATTCAAATTATAAAAATGCACACTTGTGTTATATCAGAATGGTTATGACCCGTCAGGTCATCTGACTGGTATTATAATTTATTGATTTTTCTACTATAATGTATTGATTTTTGTACTTGAAAGTATTGATTTTTCGTAACTCTTTAATCTAATATGATATATGTCTGTATTTTGTATTATGATCTATTGACCATACTATGATGTATTGAAATCCGGATTATGATATATAAAGTTTGTACTATAACTAGTGTAATAACCCGCGTATTGCGCGGGCATATCAGAAAAATGCATAATAATATAAAATTTATCAATTGTATTTTAATTAAATTCACAAAACGACTTATTAATATCAAATAGAAAATAGTATTTTTGATTTCAAATTTTGAAAAACTTTAATTGAGATTTTGAATTATCTTGTATAAAAATTGGAAAAAACAATCGAATTACATGGTAAGTAAAACGAATTGATTATGGATTGATAAATCAATATTCCTCTTGTTTCGAATAAGATACTATTCTTTCGGCCATTTTTAATTATTGATAAATATCACAGTTACAGTATGCTTGACTTTTGAACATGATAATAAATTATGATGAAACTTATCATTAACGATTATGTTGAACATTTCTAATTATTGAATATATTGTCATACTTGCCCAATTTCAATAACGATTTTTGATGAAATAAAGAAAAGAAAATATTTTCTAATCCACATAAAGACAAAACTATGTAATTGATATAAATTGATATATATGCATATTTATTATTGATAATCATGAATACATCATAAACTGTATATCCTATTTATAAATGTATATTTTACTAAACATATATATATTCTGTAAGGATATATTATTTGTTGTTATCTTCATTGTAATCTTATTGTGACTAATATAATAAAATCTTTATATATACAGTTTCTATGGATTATATATAATGATATACAATATATATCATGAATTATATATGAAGGTTTTAATAAGAATATATTCACGAAATCCTATATATTCGGATGTTTTTCTCTTTATAATTAAAAGATTATTTTAATTATATATATTTTTAGATGATATAATATCTTGCAGATTATGGAATATATATATACGTTGATTAATTATGGATAGTCATCTTATTAATTTTTTCGATCTAATTATAGAATATATATATATATATATATATATACACGTGGAATAATTATGGATAGTTTATACATTTTTAGATGATATAATATCTTGCAGATTCTGTGCAAGAAATCTATTTTTGCATTTCTCTGTGATTATTAATTTTGTTTAATTATCCAGACTATTCTGCAAGTAGCCATGCTCTAATTCTTTTACTGTATTTTCATCAATATCTCCAGAATCACCTGCAAACAATAACAATTAAATTCGCAAATATGCACTCGATCAAAAAAACAATCGTGTTTTTTCGATTATAAGGTGCAATTTAAAACTCACAAAAGTTGACCTGAATATCATTATAAACTACAGCTTCATGTTATACTTGCAATTATCAATTATCTAATAGTGAAAATTCAGATCTAAAAAACAAAATCCACCCAAACTTATTGTCTTCACGTCATCGAATGTCCAAAATATTTTAAAAAATGTGGGAACCAAACAGTGAGACATTGAAACCAAAATTGAGAAAGGCTCATCATAAGATCTGAAGAATACCAATCTAAAAAACTCAAATTTATAGATTTAGAATCTCAAATATAGATATAAAATAATACATATAAGAATAGTGAATAAGAACATGATAGCTAAAAATGTGAAATCATTCCTCGAACTAAACTAACCATTTATTCATTATCTGCACAATTCTTCTGCCTGTAACTTATATCTATGAATATAAGGCTTGATGATTCGGTCCAAAGATCTCACCATCTTTTCGGTGATTGTCGACATTTCAAAAGTTCTGAAATCTAGTCTCCCTATAACATGATCCATGAAGAATCGATTTCAAAAAATGATTGATTTTATCAAGAATATATATATATATATATATATATTTCTTTTGGTTTACATGTGAGAGGGCGGCGGCGAGAGGAGAAAAAGGGAGAGAAAAAACCCCTAACTTTTGAAGTAGGGTGATGAAATGAATAAAAAGTAGTTATTTATACTTAGGCCAAAAATCCAAAAAAAGTAGGATTTTAACACAAACCACCCTAAGCTGACAACTCATCATTCGGGTCTACCAAATGATGACACATGTCATCCGAACGAATGGCTAGCTGACACATAGGTTAGGGTGTCAACATCATTAACAAATAGGGTGGATGTATTTATTATGAAATTTCGATTTAACAGATGACTCCTCAGTCGACATGACAAGAGTGACGCCCTTTTAATAATGTTAATATATGTACATCATGATTCTCCATGCCTTTGCTATTTTATGTATATACACCAGTCGTCCCATAAAGATAAACCACACTATTATTTTGATGTTCCATAAATATAGATATTACTATATTTGATATATAGGAATCAATACAAAATAGCTCATTTTTAATGCTACGCCGTTATAAAATAAATAAATTAAACCATGAGATGAATTTTAGAATAGGTAGGTATTATATGTGACCGTCAAACAATATGTGTAACAAATTCACTTTTTCATTTAATATTATCACTTTTAGTTATAAAGTTTTCAATTGTTTACCAAAAAATGCCATTTAAAATATTAATCAAACATTTAGTTAAAAGATAATGATGTGCCCAGAATAAATCCTGGTTTGAAATCCAGACCTGGTTGAATATCGCCCTGATCTGAGCTAATACTACTGAAAATTATGAGGTTCGGACTGTCCTGATATAGCTCGCTCTGAATATTGTCCTGATCTGACCTCTCCCAGAATGAGAGGGGATGATCTCACTTTGAATATTGTCCTAATCTGAACTCTCCTAGAATGAGAGGGGATGATCCAGTACTTTTTCCTAGTCTGGCTTTCCCTAGAAGGAAAGAAGACGACCTGATCATTATGAATAACAGCCCGAGATTCGCGGAATTCCGTTTACGGGATCTCGGAAGGGCCCCACTTGATGAAAAACTATAAATACCTAAACCTCAAGGCTGAGAGGTGCGCAATCTCAAGCATTCTTCTCCTGTTTCACTTTATTCCAATCAAAAATGCTTACTGGCTTAAGCATCGAAGAGTTTTCCACCGAAAACCCCTGGTGGTCCTTTCTAACGTGTTTTTGTGGAAAGCAGGTCAGGAAATTCTCAGGTGAAGTTGCAGATTCTCTTGGGGCAATTTTTCGGGTTAAAAAGATAAGATAATCATGTTTTCCTTTATTACTGTCAATTCTGTCTCTAAAGTGTTACTTTACATTTTAAATAAAAAGTTATCACTTTTTTTTACAAGTATCATTTATGTCCTTAAAAGTGTTAATTTGTATTTTAAATAAAAATTATCAATCGTTTCTAGGACCGACCGAGGCCTCACCTGCACAGGCTTACGGTTTCATGTTCTATTTCATTCCCCGATGTGTCTTAATGTGCACTTTGCATTTCATCTCATATCACTAGTACAAAAAATACATTCGAGAACAGACATTCGAGAACAGATGTTTCGGCTAACTTCTAGAATGTCTGTCCGGTGGCAATTTCGTGATTAAAGTCATAATCCTAGAACGGATTTTAAAATGTACGTTCTGAAAAGTTTGAGACTAACCACATTTAGAAGGTTTATTTTATACCCGTTCTAGTATGTGTCATATCTAGAACATATATTTTAAGTACCTTCTGATATATCCAATTATTTAGAACGTATATTATAAAATACCTTCTGATAAAATAAACTTTCCAGAACGTAGTATCCTTTATACGTTCTAAATATTTATAAATTTAATTAAATTATTAAACTTATGAATTTCTTGTCCACACATCCTTTATGCCTTTCGGTCCCCTCAGAATCACTCTCTTGTCCCCCCACCTCACGGTAAACGAGTGAGGTTGGGCAGTTAGCACCAAGCCCAAACATATGCTTTGGGTCGGAAGATGATAATGGCATCCTGGCCTCTCACGTGGATGCCTTGGTTATCACAACCACCATCGCCAACTACACCATAAGATGAATCTTTGTAGACACGTGTAGTTCGGCCGATATCATGTTCTATGAATGTTTTCGATAATTGAATTTAAATATGGACCTGGAGGAAGTCACGTCACTAGTTGGCTTCAAAGGAGGAGCCTTGAAATCGTTGGGAGCGGTGAATCTCCTGGTGATGATAGGGGATGGCCCGTATAGACAGACCAGGTCGGTGCGCTTTCTGTTAGTGGACGCACCTTCCTCGTATAATGTCATGCTAGGGCAACCATCATTGAGTCAATTTCAAGCTTTGATCTCTGTCTATCATATGAAGTTGAAGTTCCCTGCCCAGGACGGGGTAGGAGAGGTCCATGGTGACCAGTACACGACAAGACGCATGTATGTGGATAGCATACGATGCAATGAAGAAGAGAGGAGATGTAAAAAGGCAAGGATAGAGGACACAAGACCTGACCCAGCCCAAAGAGAGGAAAATTTGATGACAATTGAGGTAGTCCCAAGAGACGACAGTCGAGTCCTACGCGTAGGGATGACCCTCAGCCCCGAAGTGTTGGTGGATTTGGTAGCTCTGCTTAGAAGCAGCACGTACATATTCACCTAGTCTCCACAAGATTTTGTTGGGATAGACCCAGCAATAGCTGAGAACCACCTTAACATTAGCCCGACAATAAAGTCGGTGAAGCAAAGAAAGCGCGACTTTAGACCAGAAAAGGAGGCCATTATTGAGGCAGAGGTGGACAAATTACTAAAGGCTGGATATATTCGGGAAATACAGTTCCCAGAATGGCTCTCTAACGCAGCCTTAGTACCCAAAATGGAAGAGGATTGGATAATGTGCATTAACTTTCGCGATCTTAATAAAGCCTGCCCTAAATATCACTATCCACTACCGAGGATAGACCAGCTGGTCGATTCCACATCAGGCTGTGAGCTGCTAAGTATGATGGATGCCTCACAGGGATATCACCAGATCAGGCTAGCCAGAGAGGACCAGAAATGAGTTAGTTTCATAACGCGGAAGGGAACTTATTGCTATGTGGTCATGCCGTTCGGACTTAAGAATGCAGGTGCCACGTATCAAAGGTTAGTGGACAAAATTTTCAAAAATCAGCTCGAGCGCAACATGGAAGTCTATGTGGACGATATATTGGTTAAAAGCGTGAAACAAGCTTCACATGTTGATGACCTGAAGGAAACCTTGGACACATTGAGGAAGTATAAAATGAAGCTTAATCCCAAGAAATGCATGTTCGGTGTAAGAGCTGAAAAGTTCCTGGGTTATATGGTCACGGGAAAAAGAATAGAGGCGAATATAGAGAAGGTTAAAGCTATCATGGATATGCAGCCTCCAAATGTCAAGGAGATACAATGCCTGGCCGGACGGATAGCAGTCCTGAGCAGGTTTGTTTCACGCTCAGCTGAGAAGAGTCTGCCATTTTTTCAAGCCTTACGAAAAAGAGCCCCTTTCCAGTGGGATGAAAAATGCCAGGAATACTGGTTCGGAATGTCATTTCTTTCCAAACCTGTCCAGGGCGAACCCCTGGTCTTGTATTTATCTATGGGAAATTAAGCTGTCAGCTCGGTCCTGATCAGGGAAGAAGGCAGAATACAAAAACTGGTATACTACTGGAGTAAAATCTTGCACGACGCTGAGCTTCAGTACGTCGAGGTAGAACAAGCCATGTTAGCCCTGGTCGGGACGGCTCGTAAGCTCCACCCCTACTTCCTCTCACATAACGTGGTGGTCAAAATTAACTAACCCTTAAAGGCAATTATGGATAAACCAGAGGCATCGGGGCGCTTATTAAAATGGATAATCGAGTTCAGTGAGTTCGATATTAGTTTCGAGGCACGAACAACAATTAAGTCCAAGGCACTGGTTGACTTCATGCATGAGATGACCAGTTCTCCAGAAGAAACAAAGGAATGGACGATCTACACCGATGGCTCTGTCGGCAACCTCGGTTGTGGTGCAGGGATAGTGTTGATAGACCTGGAAGGGGTGACCACAGGGTATGCGGTACGCATGAACTACCCCTTATCCAACAACGCGACAGAGTACGAGGCCTTGCTGGGAGGGTTCCAGATGGCAAAAGAGCTAGGGGTAGACCAAGTATGTGTGCGAGTAGATTCGCAGCTTATATGCAAACAAATAAAAGGGGAATTCGAAACCAAGGAAGAAAACCTTCAAAGATATTTGTCCAGTGGCCTGAGCTCTTTGATAGTCCACCAAATTCCCAGAGAAGAAAATGGCTGAGTTGATTACCTGGCCAAGATAGACATCTCGGCAATGAATTGTCAAGGAGAAGTAATCATTCTCCTAATGGCATACCGGGAGTTTGGAGAAGAAGAGGTGCATGCGTTAGAAGAAGAGACAAATTGGCGTTATCCAATCAGATTATATCTGGAGAAATGAGAGATACAAGATAATAAAAGAGAGGTAACAAAGATAAGAATCAGATCCTCTCGCTTCTGCCTAATCAAGGGTGAATTATACAGAAGAGGGTTCGGACAACCTCTTCTGAGATGTCTGAGCTGGAAGGAAGGCGACCGTATTCTTAAGAGAGATTTACAAAGGCTGCTACGGTAATCATATGGGCGCTAGGACCTTATCAAACAAGGTCATGAGAGCCGGTATTTTTGGCCATTTTTGCGAAAGGAAGTAGAAGACTTTGTAAGAAAGTGTGATAAATGCCAAAGGATCTCTCCCTTTGTTCATCGGCCGGCAGAGGAACTCATGACGATGAGCTCTCCCTGCCCCTTTGCAAAATGGGGGATAGATCTGGTTGGACCCTTCCCTACGGCTCTAGCTCAAAAGAAGTTCTTGATTGTTGCCATTGATTATTTTAGCAAATGGATGGAGGCCAAAGCCCTGGCAGAAACTACTGAAGATGCGGTGATGGGTTTTGTGTGGAAATACACAGTGTGTCGATTTGGCATTCCTAGGATCCTGGTCTCAGATAATGGTACGCAGTTTATAGGAGCTAGGATCAGAGCCTGGTGCACAAAGATGAAGATAGACCAAAACTTTACATATGTTTACCATCCTCAGGCAAATGGTCAAGTCGAGGTGACCAATCGCATTTTGGTGCAAGGGATCAAGGCACGCCTTGAGAGGTCAGGCGGAAAATGGGTAGAAGAACTCAGCTCAATCCTATGGGCCTACCGAACCAACCCCAAGGAAAGCACTGGAGAAACTCCATTTAGCCTGGTATATGGCATGGACACTGTTATCCCCGCTAAAATAGGCCTGGAAACTCACTGGATCCAAAGATTTGATACGGATCAGAATGAATTACTAATACAGGATGCATTGGATTTGGTTAAGGAAAATAGAGAGCGTGCTGCCATTAGGATGAAACACATAAGAGGTCGAGTTCGAGCGGCATATGACAAAATAGTAAAAAAAAAAAAAAAAGAGATGTTTTCAAGCGGGAGACATGGTGCTACGCAGAGCTGACCTAGGAAAAGCCAAGGGAAAACTGGATGCCACTTGGCAAGGACCATTTAAAATCACAAGAGTTTTGGCAGGTGGAGCTTATGAGTTAGAATAGATGGATGGAGTCGAAGTACCTGGAGCGTGGAATGTATCAGATTTACGAAAATACTATATGTAAGATTATTTTACGAAACCTTTTTATATAATGACGATCTGAGTTTATCCATATCTTATTGCAAGCTGGCCCGATGGTCAATGAAATTCAAAAAAAAAAGCCAGGATTGGCTAAGGGAGGATGCCCCATTTTCCTGACCTGATTGTCATTAAGCCAAGATTGTCTAAGGGCGGATGCCCTATTTTCCTGACCTGATTGTCAAAAAACACGGGATTGGCTAAGAGCGGATACCTTATTTTCCTGACCTGGTTGTTAGTAAAGCCAGGATTGGCTAAGGGCGGATGCCCCATTTTCCTGACCTGATTGTCAGTAAAGCCAGGATTGGCTGAGGGCGGATGCCCCATTTTCCTGACCTGATTGTCAGTAAAGGTGCAAGGGATCAAGGCACGCCTTGAGAGGTCAGGCGGAAAATGGGTAGAAGAACTCAGCTCAATCCTATGGGCCTACCGAACCAACCCCAAGGAAAGCACTGGGAGAAACTCCATTTAGCCTGGTATATGGCATGGACACTGTTATCCCCGCTAAAATAGGCCTGGAAACTCA
>BMAC01000669.1:236435-296558 GCA_014905375.1 Phtheirospermum japonicum
CCAGGATTGGCTAAGGGCGGATGCCCCATTTTACCTGACCTGATTGTCAGTAAAACAATGATTGGCTAAAGGCTACCCGGAGAGGCCAGACCTAATTATTGACAAGAGTTTCTCCCGAAAAAGATCATTTGTCAAAACTTAACGTCAGGATTACACGAGAAAAAGAAAATCAAGAAAATACCTAAGCCACTTCTCACAACAAAGATTGGCAAATTTGATTAAAGCATAAGAAACAAGAAAAAGGAAATGCATGCAGAAACAACAAAATCTGGAAAAATACATTAGAAACGAAGGAAGCCCTCTTGTCAGAGGCCAGAATCCGGCGAATATGCCATAGCTCAGGCTCGGTTTCATGTAGGTGCTTAAGATACCTATCCGCCCGCCCAGCTGGATCCAAAGATTTGATACGGATCAGAATGAATTACTAATACAGGATGCATTGGATTTGGTTAAGGAAAATAGAGAGCGTGCTGCCATTAGGATGAAACACATAAGAGGTCGAGTTCGAGCGGCATATGACAAAATAGTAAAAAAAAAAAAAAAAGATGTTTTCAAGCGGGAGACATGGTGCTACGCAGAGCTGACCTAGGAAAAGCCAAGGGAAAACTGGATGCCACTTGGCAAGGACCATTTAAAATCACAAGAGTTTTGGCAGGTGGAGCTTATGAGTTAGAATAGATGGATGGAGTCGAAGTACCTGGAGCGTGGAATGTATCAGATTTACGAAAATACTATATGTAAGATTATTTTACGAAACCTTTTTATATAATGACGATCTGAGTTTATCCATATCTTATTGCAAGCTGGCCCGATGGTCAATGAAATTCAAAAAAAAAGCCAGGATTGGCTAAGGGAGGATGCCCCATTTTCCTGACCTGATTGTCATTAAGCCAAGATTGTCTAAGGGCGGATGCCCCATTTTCCTGACCTGATTGTCAGTAAAGCCAGGATTGGCTGAGGGCGGATGCCCCATTTTCCTGACCTGATTGTCAGTAAAGCCAGGATTGGCTAAGGGTGGATGCCTCAATCTCCTGACCTGTTTGTCAGTAAAGCCAGGATTGGCTAAGGGCGGATGCCCCATTTTACCTGACCTGATTGTCAGTAAAACAATGATTGGCTAAAGGCTACCCGGAGAGGCCAGACCTAATTATTGACAAGAGTTTCTCCCGAAAAAGATCATTTGTCAAAACTTAACGTCAGGATTACACGAGAAAAAGAAAATCAAGAAAATACCTAAGCCACTTCTCACAACAAAGATTGGCAAATTTGATTAAAGCATAAGAAACAAGAAAAAGGAAATGCATGCAGAAACAACAAAATCTGGAAAAATACATTAGAAACGAAGGAAGCCCTCTTGTCAGAGGCCAGAATCCGGCGAATATGCCATAGCTCAGGCTCGGTTTCATGTAGGTGCTTAAGATACCTATCCGCCCGCCCAGAAACAGCATGAGCTTCACTAGCGATCTGGTCAGCCGACATATCGATTCGAGCAAATCGGCCTTCTCCTCCTCCAGTTGGCGGTTGAGCTGGCGGAGCTCAGCCCATTCACGCTTGAAATAGTGTTTCTTCTGCCTCTTCCTATCCAAAAGCCGACATACTTGGGAAAAACTTTCCCGAAGAGTAGAAAGGTTGTCAGGAAGTTTGAAGTTCTCATTGAAAAGTGAGATGTTTTATCTTTTTACAATATCAATTTCTTCAAGCAAAGAGGAGGAAGCCATAATGAAAATGAAATGCGTAAATGGAAAAAACGTATATATAGAAAAGCAAGGGACGTGATCAAGAGATAGTAGTACTAAGGTTTCCTTGAATCAAGGAAACCCTAAAAAATTTCTAAACGACAAGATTATTCAGTTACAGGCAAGAGTGTGCAAAAGATATATCATCCACACAGGCAAAACAAACAGATCTATCAATGGACAGAGCAGGAAAATAATAATCCAGCCAGCCTATGCCTAACTCTTTGCAATAACTCTGTGACGAGTTGGTCCACAACATCCTCTGCAGACAAGTCACTAGGAGACGCCCCCCCAGGCAGCTCACCCAGACCGAAGAAGGTTGGGGAGGGAGTAGATGCAGGAAGGGAAAGAGTTGTAGCTTTGTCTGGCTGAAGCAGCTCTGGAACCGAAGCAAGAGTATGGCAAGTTGTGAGGACGTGCTCGGTAAACTCATGAGCCTCGAGCCTGTGCAGGCGGTCCTGCTCTGGCACATAGGAAAATGAGGTAGGCAGGTTCTTGAGCAGCTCTGCTCAGTTTAAAGGAAGGGCGGGCTGATCCTTGAACCATTTGGCATGGGCGTCCGGACCAAGGTGATAATATACCTCGGCCTCAGGGACGAGCAGTTGATAGAGCTCTTCAAATCCCAAGAAGGCTCGACGAGTAACCTCCCTGGTCAGCTGGATCAGCCTTAGCCCCTCCTCGGAGTTAAGGAACTCTGTTTTTCCCTCCCCGCGCGCCTGGGCCAAGGCCTCAAATGCCAGACTTCGAGCCTTATCCAAAGCCTCGTCACGCGCCTCAGCTCTGGCCACCTCCAGAAATTTCTTCTCGGCCTTCTTCATCTCTGTCAGCTCCAACTTAAGCCTCTTGAGCTTGGCTCCTCTTTCCTTGCACAGGTTGAACAATCTCCTCTCCTTCTCTTGCAACTTCTTATGCTCTTTCGCTAGATCTGCATTCATCAACTGGCCCTGGCCACCAGAATGGACCTCTTGGCCGCTACCTAAGAAAAAAGAGGAAAGACTTAGTAGAGTATATAAAGAAAATAGAGAAGGTAAAGGAGAAGGTAAGGAAAGAAAACTCACTCTGTCTTCATATTGACACGGAGACTCGATGAGTTCAGGGTCAGAACACTTCTCCCAAGTGGCTCTGTTAGCGTTAGGGCATTGTCCCTAGATGAACTGAACTGCTATTGACCCAGATCAGTTCAAGACGGATGCTTTTGTGAACCAAGTAGCATTGGGGTTGGCTACCTTGACCCCAAAAGTGGACGCCCCATCTTTGCCAGTGCAGGCCTTCTTCACGGGTGGGCAAGTCCTCTCCTCTCCATAGTCGGCAGGGAAGATCACCTTCACCTCTGTATGGGGAAGGTCCCTAGAGTTGCCTAAGCCTCCCACTTCCGCCTAAGGAGGCCCACCTCTGGTCACTGTTCTAAGGCTGCCGCTGCCTCCCTCTGACGTGCGGCCATTATTCTTTGCATCATGCTTACTAAAAAAATAATAATAATAATAATGAGAGAGAAAAATTAATCAAATCATCATGGGACACAAGTCAACCAACCAAACAGATGAGAAAAGACAGGGGAGGAAAAGTTTCTTTATCAATCTCAGGGGTTAAAGGAATTGTCTCCTCCCGATCGTTGAAAAAATCAAGAACATAGGGGGGAAGAGGCTGGGAGAGATGGAGAACATTCTCATTCAAGGTCGGAATTATTTTTTGTATCCGAGGAGATTTGTCCCCTACGGATAGATGTGGCTGGGCAGGCAACTGCTCAATGGACTGGGGAGGAAAGCCCCAATCCATTAGCAGTGAACAAAGAAGAACCTCTTCCTCCAAGCTTTGTTGGAGAAAGGAATGCCGGTAAGGAAATGAACGCCAGCTCTGGCGCACACGTAGAAGTAATAATCGGGGGAAGAGCTCTTGGCCTGGAAGAGCTGGTAAAATGTCTGGGATGTAGGATCGAGACCAGCATATCACATGGCCAGGTTATAGCCTATGATGATCCTTAAAGAGTTGGGAACAAGTTGACGCACCAGAATTTTATACAACCGAGCAATTTCTAATATCAAAGGGTTTACCGGGAGGCGCAACCCTGCCTTAAATTGATCGACAAAGAAAGTCAGGTGATCGGGCGGTGCTTGATACGCCATCATGCTACCGCAGGGGTTGACAAACGAGAATTCCTCAGGCACTTGGTATTTATACCTTAAATTTTCTACGACTCTATCGTTGAGGATGGAGTAGATATATGACCGGCTGAGAATATATGGAGGATACTCGAAAGATGACGACGATGAAGGGGCTAACGCTATGGGGGAGGAGGTTGCAGCAATAGAGTTTGCGGAGGAGGAAGATGATTGTGTTGACATTATCGAAAGAGAAAAGGGATTGGAAAAATACCTGGTGATAAGGGTGGCCGGAAAACGTAGGACTTGAAGAGAGTATTATACCGTTGTTTTTGAGAGAAAAATGGAGAGCGAAAGTGTCTGATAAGTGGAGAATGTGAAAAGTAAGAAGAAAGAAGGAACCGCGGGGGAAAAAGGAAAAAGGATTTTCAATAAATGGATCTCTATAAAAAAGCGGGATCTTGATGGGATTCCCGCATTTAATGCCTGCCAAAGGAACAGTACCCGAAGAGACGTGCTGGGGGCTACAACCGTCGAGCGCCTGTCAATGGTACAGTACCCGAAAAGACGTGCTGGGATGGTAACCATTTCTGAATATGAAATGTCACAGATAACTCTAATGATTCGACATGATCAAAAAAGCGGATTTTTCGGGATTTGTACAGATATGGGACTTCGGGAGCCAGGTGGATCCCTAGTTGCCCTGGGGAAAACCCTAAGGTGCACAGATCTACCCTAACCATTGCTGGAGGGAGGGGGGGACTGGTTGATGTGACCTGAATAGATCCTGGTTTGAAATCCAACCTGGTTGGGGTAGACCTGGTTGAATATCGCCCTGGTCTGAGCTAATGCTACTGAAAATTATGAGGTTCGGACTGTCCTGATCAAGATCGCTCTGAATATTGTCCTGATCTGACCTCTCCAAAAATGAGAGGGGGTGATCTCACTCTGAATATTATTCTAATCTGAACTCTCTTAGAATGAGAGGGGATGATCCAGTACTTTCCTAGTCTGGCTTTCCCTAGAAGGAAAGAATACAACCTGATCATTATGAATAATGACCCAAAATTCACGGAATTCTGTTTACGGGATCCCGAAAGGGCCCTACTCGATGAAAACTATAAATACCTAAACCTCAAGGCTGAGAGGTATGAAACCTCAAGCATTCTTCTCTTGTTTCACTTTATTCCGATAAAAAACGCTTACTGACTTAAGCATTGGACCGAAAAGCCTCCGGTAGTCCTTTCTAACATGTTTTTGTGGAAAGCAGGTCAGGAAATTCTCAGGTGAAGGTGCAGGTTCTCTTGGGGCAATTTTCTGGGTGAAAAAGATAATATAATCATGTTTTCCTTTAATACTGTCAATTTTGTCTCTAAAAGTGTTACTTTACATTTTAAATAAAAATTATCAATCGTTTCTAGGACTGGCCGAGGCCTCACCTGCACAGGCTTACGGTTTCATGTTCTATTTCATTCCCCGATGGGCCTTAATGTGCACTTTGCATTTCTTCTCATATCACTAGTACAAAAAACACATTCTAGAACAGACATTCGAGAATGGATGTTTCGGCTACCTTCCAAAATGTCTGTTCGGTGGCAATTTCATAATTAAAGTCGTAATCCTATAACAGATTTTAAAATGTGCGTTCTGAAAAGTTTTAGACTGACCACATTTAGAAGGTTTATTTTATACCCGTTCTAGTATGTGTCATATCTAGAATGTATTTTTAAGTACCTTCTGATATATTCAATTATTTAGAACGTATATTATAAAATACCTTCTGATAAAATAAACTTTCCAGAACGTATTATCCTTTATACGTTTTAAATATTTATAAATTTAATTAAATTATTAAACTTATGAATTTCTTATCCACACATCCTTTATGCCTTTCGGTCCCCTCGGAATTGCTCTCCCGTCCCCCCACCTCCAAAAGCCGCCCGCCATCATGTCGCCCGCCACCACCACCCAAAACCTCCTGCCACCATCACCTCTGACATATACCACCACAATCGGGGTTGGGGTCGCCGCGTACGGCGAGGCGAAACTCGATTCCTGGGGAGTTATACTTCAATTGGGGGTTGTTGCCTTTGAGGCCACCAGATTAGATGATAGATGGCTCTAATGGCAAGGCAGCGACGCTCATCGCCGATGGATCTCCACACGACGTCTTCTCCTTCTCCTTATTCCAAGCTAGACAAGCCGAAAATATATTTAGATTGTCTTTTTAGGCCTTTTCTATTAAATCCATTTTTTGTAATATATTTCCAGTCTTGGAGGCAAGATCCCGTCACTTGGTGGAGATTCCAAACCGGTATGCTCTCTCTGTACTATTAGGTGTAGGTTATTTCCTTTTCTTTCTTCTATTTTTTCCCCATTTGTTCGATCTATTTCGGTACGCATTTTTTTTTTGCTTGTGTTTTTGAAAAGATTAGAGAGATCTTTTTGTTCTGGTGAGGATATTAGGCCCTGAGTTTAGTGATTTTGGTCCAAGGTCTAAAACTGAGGAATCAAACTCATTCTTCTTTCTCTTTTTAGGGGAAATATTTACTTAACTTTCTGATATAATTTTATTCACTACAGAGTTCTCATGTGGTGGATGAGAGTGATGAGGACATTGTTTGATTTAAAAGTGATATTTTTTGCTAAACTTTACAATATTAGCAGAAAATGTGAATCATTCGCACAAATTTTAAATCCTTTGACAATTATCTTTTAAAATGCATTAATTTATGCCACATGAAATTTAGTTATTGTGAGCATTACATATCATTTTTAATTAATGGCTAAATAAGGGAAATTTTGAAGATAATTTTCTCATATTCTATCCGTAATTTCCAAATTTTTTTTAAATTTGTGTGAAAAGTCAAACTAAATTACATAGTTGGTAAGGCAAGAGTATATATTTAGGTGAAATGTATTCTAGGTATACAAGGAGATTTTCGTTAAATCATCATGTTTTTTGAACAAATATGCTACTTTGATAAAAAGTCGTAGTTTACGTAAGTATATATTTTCCTTTTTTTTTTTTTAATGTGGATTTTGAAAAGTAACGACATGTTACTTATTGAAAAGATATATATGACTTGCTAACGCTAGCTTCGTGTACACTTCGTTTAAAGTAAATTTTGAGTAAATTATTAATGAAATATATGTATATATAATAAAATTAATTTCATACTCCCCCAATCACTTCTAAGAGTGTCTTTTCAAAAGTTAAATTTTATTTTAAATTACTTATCATTTAGGAAATCTTTACTCACATTTTCAATTTTATTTATACTTATGCAAAAAACTCAAAGTAAATTTATAATAATAAGATAATTATTAGTATCCTAAGAGAAGAAAGTTTATTAAAAAAATAGTATTAATTAATTAAAAATATACTGGTTAAGTTTATATATTTATTTAATGTTAACATAAACTGAACATAAAAAATTGAAGTAGTATTATTTTAGAAAATAGCTACGATGCCTTCACTGTACCATGCCTCTCGCTCCACTTTATTTACAGTCGTTGATATTCTAATACTAAAAATCAAAATTTGTAAAAGTAAAGGAGAAAAGATACTTAAGAAAAGAGAGGCAGAGAAAGATTAGAATTCTCATTAATCGAAAACCCCTTTATATAGGGTACCAATTACACAATTTCATAATTATATTATGCTAATGAATACCTAAATTACCCTCATCACTAACTTGTTGATAAAGACACACTAAATGTGTGTTTCCTTTAACACTCCCATTTATGTCAAGTCAACAAGTAAAATAGTGCATGAGTATTTGTCTCATTAAAAACCTTACCAAGTAATAAAACCCAATGGGAACAATAAAACTTGATCGAAGCACTACTACAAAATAGGGAATTCACGTTGGACGATTTACGTCGGTTATTGAAAAACCGACGTAAAAGGTTTTACACGTCGGTTTTTAAATAAACCGACGTGATAAGTTCAATTCCACGTCGGTTCATTTAAAAACTGACGTGAGAAATTATATTAAAAAAATGTTAAAATACCGTAAATATAATAAATGTACTCCCGGCTAAAATTAATGATAAACTTCGACACTCAAAAACACTCCAGCCCGTCTTTTATTCTCCACTGCTCCTCAGCGCCATTCTCTGCCATTGCCCGCATTCTCCACCAGCCAGCTAATCCCGTCCGCCCCATAACGACTTCCCCCAGCCTATCCGATCTAGATATCCATCCAACACCCAAAAAATCGAGCTTGACAAACCCTAGTCCAAAACCCCCAATTCATCAACAGCTAGACGAAATCGGAGGGCCTCGCTTCGTCTCCACTGCACTCCACCACCACCGCAGCCGATCTGAACGTCCTTAGCCCCAATTCATTGTAAGTAATTGGATTGTGTTCAAAAGCCCCAATTCATATAGAAAACCTATTTATTGCATCTACGTTGTATTTTCAATTTTTGCAGTTCATTCGTACATTTCTGTGATGGAATTTTTAATTGTTGTATCTATATCTGTATCTGTTACTGTATTCATTTGGTTCGTTGGGATGATTTATCATCAACCAAGTTTTTAAAATAAAACTATTTTTAATTACTTTCTGCTGAATTTGAATATGAACAATTTAGGCGTGCTACCTTCTCTTCGGGAATTTTTGGGTACATTTTAACAAATGTTACCTCCTGTTTGCATTCTATCAAGTTCTTTTTATTTTTATTTAATTTTTTAATTTTTTGTTCTGAACTTCTTCCTTAAAACAGGTTAATGTGAATTTCTGTTGAAGTATGGATTCGCGGTAGCATTCGTTTGCGGTATATTTTCCTTGTAGGTACGTGGCACATGGTTCTGATAGGTTTTCTATGCGAAGATGTCTTTTTTTCCCTTCCATGTCATTGATTTTGAAAGTTATATAGACTTAGTTCTACATAACAGGTTTGACTTTAGTTTGTAACTTTTAAGACATTTAATTCATCTTGGAGTTAGCAGGTTTAATAGGGGTTTACTTGTTTGTTTGTTTACTCGGTTTTTTGGTTGATGAATGTGTGTTTGTGTGTATTGGAGTTTTATTCCCAGGCAATTTCTCTGTCAAGTTCATATATTTTTAATACTAGAAAGGAATTGGCCCGATGAAAATATGAAGATAGTTAGAATTCTTAAAAAAAAAAATAGTATTATTATGAATATTAAAAAACAAATATGATGAAGGTTCATTCTTTTCTTTTCTTTTCTTTTTTTATATTTTAAAACAAATTGGAAATAAATTTATGTTTGTATATTTGACGTAGACATCTTGTAATTTTAAGTGCTGGTGGATCTTATGTATTTGGATACACATTTCTACAAAATTCACTAAATTAATTTATTTGTATGTTTTGTTATATGCAGCGAGAATAATCCATGTTCTGGATTTCTCCTTTTGTATTGTGATCCGACTTTTTTTTTTTCAGGACAAAACATCTGTACCATATGAACCAGTTTATAGTGATGGACAAGCAAGGTRTAGCCTTTGCAACATAATTTGGCAGTTTAGGATCATTACTAAGTTTCTTAAAATCAGTTGATGGTAAAGTAARATTTCTTTAAAAAAAATAAAATCACATTGCAATAATATAGAAAATCACTAATCCAAAAAATATTGCTGAAAGTGTCTTATATTAGTTTGGTCAAAATACATTGATTTTAGTCGAACATATCAATATTTTCACTTGAATGAATATATAGATGCCTCCCTTTACGTGCCCAAGGAAATGCATGCTT
Organism: Phtheirospermum japonicum; assembly: GCA_014905375.1. Classification (NCBI taxonomy): domain Eukaryota; kingdom Viridiplantae; phylum Streptophyta; class Magnoliopsida; order Lamiales; family Orobanchaceae; genus Phtheirospermum; species Phtheirospermum japonicum. Next base: position 246,002 of record BMAC01000669.1, read on the forward strand.
AACTGATACTTAATAACACTTACTTTTCATCTTAGGTTCTGAATATAATTTGATGCTCAAAGATATTATTTCTTTTATCTTTTGATAGGTTTCTGTTAGAGTACAGATTCGATATCTCAAAGTTGGAGCCATTGGTGGCTAAGGTTTGCATTATATATAAAGCCATATTACGAGTTTTTTTTAATTTATTTATTTTTATTCTATTATAATTACGTCTGGGAAAATCTTCTCAAATATATGCCTTTTGCAGTTATTATGCGGGGTGTTACCCTTTATATTTATTGCTATTTCCAATGATGGATATTGAGCTCTTTAAACAAACACTGACTTATATTTCGGGTCTTCTCAGCATCATTCGCCAGATAATCGTGCATTAGCCAGAGAATGCAAAGATGTGAAAATTGACAGAGTGTATATTGGATCTTGTACTGGTGCCAAAACAGAGGATTTCATGGCCTCTGCTAAAGTTTTTCTTGCTTCGGTATGAAATATTTCTGCAATTTTCTTAGTTTGATTTGGATGAAAAACCTTTTCTTCGTCTTTTTTAGGGAAATTTACATAAACTACCTCTGATGTTTGGGTTATTTACAAAATAGCCCAACAAATCTCAAAATTACCAAAAAAAAATAAAAAATAAAAAACCATTGAAGTTTGATTCTACCTTAATTTAAAGGAAAACCCTTTGAAATTTGTTTCATCTTATGAAGGTGAAAAACGAATGGGTTTTCTAGAGGCACACTTCTGTCGGGCAGCTTAATCGATAGGCAGGTCCCCTAAAACTAAAATTAAAAAAATAAAATAAATAGAAAACCCTAAAAAAAAAAAGAAATAAAAAAAGAAATGAAAGGGATGAGACTTGTTAAYGAAGGAGGAGAGGTTCGACCACAGGAACAGACTTGCCAAGGAGAATATGAGAGAATGGCAAATGAAAGGGATGAGACGATAGTCGATCCATTCGAATAGGAGCCATATCACTRTCGAACCGGCTAGTAATGCTGCAGATATCTGCTTGTTCCGCCAAAGGATCACGTCCGCAGCTGAATAATAATAACAAACGTCGAAAATTAGGTTAAACATTCAATGATAGTTTTTGTTTTTATAATTAAATATGAGACAATAAGATCGATCAGTGGAAGCATATATATATATATATATACGTTTGCCGCCACCGAGGGCAGAGTGTACGGGTTTCTGGCGGCCAAAGAGATGAAGTTTTTCTTCTTGTCCATCGTCATCGTCAAACCTATCCTCTGATGATTCAGAAAACTCAGGATCCATCTTTACTTAACTGTGCCTACATAAATAAATAAATTAATTAAAACATAAAAACTTAAAATTAATAACACTGACACACTCTCACAGTCGTTAATTGTCGATGATGGAATATATGTACACATCAGGATTTGCAAGAAATCGATTCATCTTAAACATATGCATGCATAAATGAAACTACAAAAATGTTACTCATGCAAAATGTGGATCCATGTAGAAAAAATAGAAAATAATATTCTCTGTGTGCAAAGTTGGTGAGGTACTACTTGATCCAAGCTGTGATACCATCTGGAAAATCTCCCTCTACCTGACAGAAACTTACTTAATGTTGTTTGATGTTCTTAAAAAAAATAATAAAATAACTACCAAACCAATTGGTATCTTTGAAGTCTAGTTAATGTGAGAGCTTATGCTTCTGATTAGGAACTGGATTTTCTGAAGCTATGTTGGGGGAACTTTTCGCCATTCTTCGCTCAAAAGTTATTCCCAAACCAAAGGTTGGATTGAGATCATCTTTTTAGTTGCTGTTGGGTGTGTGTTTTTTTGGGGTTGTTTTTGGGTTCTTTTCTTTTTTGTTATTTCCTATCTGCCCTTATGGGATTATCATTCTTCAAAGTTTATTTGACATTTGTGCCATTTCCAGTCATACTACAGATATTCGGATACGATCGGCCCTGATGTATGGTTTGAACCCTCTAAGGTAGCAGTTGACATCTTTACTTATCTGATTTTCTAAATTTGGATTTATTTTTGTTTTGTTTTGAATTTTCTTTTTCTTTCTTCAAGGAAGCACCATGTATCCCATTTCAATATTTTGATGTTTACCCAATCTAGGTCACTCTATCCAACGCCTACAAGCACATTGTTTTTACTCATTTCCAGTCACCAGTACTCACATTTCTTTTTCTTATTTTAGGTTTGGGAGGTGAAAGCGGAAGATCTCACCATTAGCCCTCATTATCATGGAGCCATTGGTGTTGTAGATCCTAACAAGGTAGCCTTCATTAATTTATTTTCGAGTTCATCATGTCAAGACTCCCATCACAAGAGAGATTTTTTTTTTTTTAATAAAAAATTGAGGGCCCTCGTTACCATGCTGCTTCTGAATTTTGATTGAGAGCTTATGTTCTTGTTTATCCAACCTTGACCTAGGGAATTTCTCTGAGATTTCCACGATTGCTTCGTGTTCGAGATGATAAAAAACCTGAGCAGGCCACCTCTTCTGAACATGTTCTGGGTTCATTTCAGTCAACATATCTTGCTTAATTTTTGGGCATCATTTTGACATTTGACTGAAGCCATTTATTTGCTGAGTTCAGGTTGCAGATATGTATAAAGAGCAGAAATACAATCCAAACATCGCGGCCGAGAAAAAACTGTACGCGATGGTGCTGCTGGGCTTCTGGATGGACATCGGGCAGCCCAGGGACTACATCACGAGCTTGAGACTCTACTTGGATTCCTTGAGGAAGAAGTTATCTCAGAAATTGTCATCGGGGGCCCACATAATCGGGAACGTCTTGGTGGACTAGAGCACAAAAATTGGRRACGGGTGTCTGATYGGGCCCGATGTTGCRATCGGGCCAGGCTGTGTCGTGGAGTTAGGCGTGAGGCTGTCTCATTGCAYGGTTATGCGATGAGTTCGGATTAAGAAGCATGCGTGCGTCTCGAGCAGTATCATAGGTTGGCACTCGACAGTCGGTCAGTGGGCCCGTGTGGAGAATATGACGATACTTGGAGAGGATGTTCATGTTGGCGATGAGGTTTACAGTAACGGAGGGGTGGTTTTGCCTCACAAGGAKATCAAGACGAGCATCTTGAAGCCTGAGATATTAATGTGAACTTTGTTACCGATAGTGGTCAGTGGGTTTATACTTTTGGGTTTGTTCCTTTTTTTTATATAATMAGATATATAATCACCCTAATTTACTTATTCCTATTATCAACTGTTTACYAATTCCTAAGATATATTAACTTTTGTGTAATTTCATTGGGTACATTTTGATCGAAAGTTTTTTTGCTTAAATGAGATCGTTTATTATATATTATTTATTAGGTGGGATGGTATAAACGAATGGGTACCTTTTAAAAAAATATATATAAAACCACATCGGTTCTCAAGAAACCGACGTGAAAATGTCACAGAATCCACGTCGGTTTCTCACAAAAAGCCGACGTGAAAAGTCAGATAATCCACGTCAGTTATCTCTAAAAACCGACGTGAAATGGCATAGCTTTTCACGTCGGTTTTTAAAAACTGACGTGATATGACGTGACTTTTAACGTCGGCGGCTATCACGTCGGTTCAAAAACCGATGTTAAAAGTAAAAAAGAACCGACGTGAAATGTGCAGTCTGTAGTAGTGAAGGGAACAAGAGTACAATGCACCTAATGATAACACCACTCCCCCTGATACCACTAGTGCAGAAAATCTATTCTAGAACAGTCAATCTAGAACGCCTCAGAAAAGACGTTCTAGAATATAAGCCGGTGGCATTTTCATAATAAAAGTGTCATATACCAGAACATCTTTAAAAAAGGCGTTCTGGTATATCAATATACTAGAACGTCTTTAAAAATGGCGTTCTGGTATATCGAATATACCAGAACGCCTTTTTAAAGACGTTCTGGTATATTCGATATACTAGAACGTCTTTTTAAAGACGTTCTGGTATATTTGATATACCAGAACGCCTTTTTTTAAATATCTAGAATGCCTTAAAAAAGCGTTCTGGTATATCGTATTATTATTATTTTTTTCAAAACAAAAGTATATCATATTATTTATTATTACTTACCTTACCTTTTTGGAAAGCCCTAAAATAGAAATCGCAGCCTTCTCAAAAGTCGAGCCCTCGTCTTCATCTCCCCTTCACCAAAGTCAAACAGCCCCACACGCCTCCCGATTTCAATCGTCGCCGCCCCCTACTCGGCCAGCACCACCGTACCTTGCTCTCGAACGTCATTGACAACTGAGACCACCTCAACCATAACCCACGACAGATGCGATGGGGCTCCACTCCGCCAGGCTCTGATAGCCCACGCAGCGCCAACAATCAATACGCCGGATCTCCTCCTCATCCAACAACGCTGACGAAAGCTCGCACACCAGCGCCAGCACCGCCGTCCATCAGAACCGCCGCCATCCTCTCTCTCACCTTCCGCAGCCCCAAATTCTGATGACTCCCCAGATTTCACTTAGGGTTTACTTCTTTTCCCTATTTTAGTCTATTTCTCTGAGGTACGCAATTTCTCCCTGCTCTTCGATTTGTATGTTAGATTAAGGTTAGGGTTTGTAACTTTTGTAGCGTGAAAATTGGGGTTTTATAATTAATTGAAATGAAAGGCAATAAAATTAAATTCCCAATATATAAAATACATCAACAACTCGAATCTCAAAAGCCCATACCCTTCCCTAGACTGATCGGGGAGATGTTCAATTTGTCAGTTCATTGAATTCTATTCCTTTTCTTTTACAACTTGAAAATTCCCACTTTAATGATTCCTCTGTTTTTGAATTTCAGCACTTTCCAGCTTTTGTCCTTCAGCTGTATGTATAAGGGCTGAAGATCTACGAGTTCGTGCCGCGATCAGTTGATTCTTCAAGAGCTTGTGAGTTTTCTCTCGTCTGTAAGTTAATTTTGCTAGATGTTTTGATTATTTAAATTTTATTTTTTGGCATTGTGATTTTTTGCATTTTTGTTTGCTCTGGCACTGCTTGAGGTGTTCTTCGATTTTCAGAGTCTAAGCATTGCTGATTCAGCTTTAATTAACTTTAACAACACATATATGTATGCATATGTATATGCACGCGCGTGTATGTATCCAAATACAGATATGGTGTTCATGAGTTTTAATCTTTATAGATGTAATGCAAATGCATCATGGAGAAATCAATTCAATAATTGACACCAAAAACGATGTAAGAAGTTAGAGATTACAAAGTGGGACCTTGAAGTCGAAATTCAATTGTTAATTTACTTAATTTCTTGAATTATATTGGACTGGACTTTATATATAATCTTTTTTGGTGGATGAAGGGGCTTCATTTGATCTGTGGCCTAACATTATCAACTTCTCGGTGATACAATATGGGTAAAATGAGCAATATAAGCACATCCTAGCTCGATTAGTATCTTTTTTGAAAAAAATAAATTATAGTGTTTAATGAATACTGCGCATACGTCTAAATGTAGTATGCATATCAACTTGATGTGGTGATAAGATTATTTTGCTCATATCATCTCTGATCTGGATGCAGGAAATTGGCCCAAATAATCAGCAGAATGATAGTGGTAAGAAATTTCCTTTAAATTTATCTCCAGTTGATCTTTTTAGGATAATAGGATATTTATTTCCTCTATATTTGAATCACCTGAAATTTATCACCTAATATACATTTCATTTGAAGAGACCATAAGAAACTTAACCAGAAAAAGGTGACAAGTCTCGAGGTAGTTTATTTAGCTCTTTCATAATAAACACCTGAATCACCAATGAAATCATATATACTCTTAAATAATTTTTGGACTTGTTAATTGGGGTTTTATAATTAATTGTCGCGTGAAAATTGGGAAGTTAATTGTATTTCCTTTTATTTCAATTGAACTAACATATAGAGCACATTCTTGATTAGGCACAGTCCAAAATCAAAATCCCAAGACATTGCAACCTATAACTCAGAGCTCGAGTGAGGTATCATTATCTCTTCTTATTATCCTCGTATGAATCCCCATCTCTTTTAGCACAAATCAATTCTATTAATCTGGAAGCTTTTAAGAAGGATTATTTTCTGATAGAACTTGTCTCACTTTGGTTCCGTTCTTTTGCTCATCATAAAATAAAGTTTTTAACTGGAAATTGATTGGGATTTTTTTAGTCGATGATGGAATTTACAATGTTTGGGTTGTTTTTGCCCCTTAAATTGGTTGATAATAGTAATATGGTACCATTATTTCAACTCACAGCATTGTTGTAACTTTTGAAAATATTATAATGGATTATACATGGAATAGTGTTTTAGTGTTAGATAATCATATTTAATATAAAGCAATGGTCTGAACTTTCTTTTTCACTCCTGTCAGAGACAAACTGGTTATAGCAGATGGGCTAGATCTGCAAGTATTAGTGTTGTTGCATCCAAGTCAGCACAAGGAGGCCTCTTTAGTTGGTTGATAGGTGAGAAGTCATCTTCACTTCCACCTTTGAACGATGCAAAACATGTTTCTAAGGTTTTTCCCGTCAAAATCACTGAAAAAACATATTTTTGTAAAACATGGTTAAGAAATATATTTTCTCGATTGCTTGAATATGGTAAAATTGTTGAATGGGCTTTATGGTTATGGCAGGGACGATATGGACAGCAGTAGCGCATGTAATAAGAGGAGTAATTGGGGCGGGTGTATTATCTCTAGCATGGAGTACGGCCTAGTTAGGGTGGGTTGCATGACCATTAGTTATAGTAATCTTTGCGGCCATCACTCAGGTTTCCACTCTACTTGTGTGTCACTGCTATAAGTCATCGGATCCGGTACATGGCCCGACCCGGAACACGTCCTTCATTGAGGCTGTCAAGTTTTACTTAGGTAGGTTTGTCTTTCTTTTCTCTAGTGTTTTTTCGATTCTTATTTATTGCTCTCTATCTATGTTTGTGTTTTTATATTTTTTACTTCTATATTTCATTTAAAGTTAATACACATAAATCAAGATAATCATTGAATATGTATAAATATTGATACAAAACAAATATATTCTGTTTTAATAGAAAGTTGAGATTTGACTAATTAGGCTTCCAAATCAAGATAAGTTCAACAAATTTTATTTTCAAAAGTGATGGCGAGAACGAAAAAGAGGGAGTATATCTTGTTTGGTATTTGGAGTTTGTATGCATGAAGCTTGAAAAACATTAAACAAGAATAAGTTAACTCCACAGTTGTCCTCTCTTTTGTTCATGACAATTCGGTGATGAACTTTTATGTGTGTATTTTTTTTTCCAATGAACAGGTGTTATTAGGAAGACAAGAACAGTCATAGAATGTTTACATCGCTTCAAAAGAGAATGTATTGACAAATTTATGCACCTTGGGTACTTTTTATTATGCTTCTAAATAATAATCTATCCAGATGCTATTGAAGTTTTTTTTTTTTGGTATTTACTTCTAATATTGATGATCTCTATGCAGGAACAACGAGTGTCCTGCTTGCCGCACCCATTGTGCTAAAGGCTTCAGACTTTTTCTTTTGCTACTCTTTATGGGCCAATATAAAATTTCCTTTTCTTCATCTCAAACCGTCCCGATTTTTAGGAACTGGCTTTTCATGAAGAGGAGAAAGCTCGCAATAAGCAGGTAACCGATCACAATCACGAATTTAGTCTTCAAGTTAAACCATAGTTTGTTTGTTTCAATATGGAATAACTTGCGATTCACAATGCTTTATTTTCCATTTTGCAACAGATCCAAGCTTTGATTGCTCAGACCTCTTGTAGACAACCAGAGGCTCTAGGAAAGAAACGAGCATCAACCAGATCTACATCATCGATGTATCTTAGGAGACAGGGACTCATCTTCGAGCGATGAGCACTCTGTTGATGTAAAACCAAAAAGGTATAGGATACGAGCCCGGGTTTCGCAGCAATCATTGGGAGACAATGCAGATGGAGGAGGTGGCGATGGTAATGATTCAGATGGGAATATAGAATTACTTGTTTCGTCGACTCGTACGAACTTTCTTGGCTGGGAAACAAAGTGGATTGCGCAGTAGACTTCGCAATGGTGGGCCCAATTGTGCCAATAGCAGGCTTTCCAGAAATAATCGGCTGTCGAAGCTTATAAATTATCTCCAATGTTCACATGAGAATGATGAGATGGTAATACTTTCTTTTTTTTGTTGTTGTTGTGGTGATCTTGGAAATTATTTGTCTGAAACCACCTCTAAGGCTTAGCCTAATTGCACAAAAAAAAAAAAAAAAACAGTTATCTTTCAACATTACAAACAAATTTTTTTTGTCTTACATAAGTGTACCCTCAAGAGGGGTTATTTGTAACTTCAAAAGATAAATTATATATTTTTTTAATTAGACTGCCTCAGTCAGGGATAGTTTTGTAATTTGCTCTAATTAATTGTCGATTGCTGAATGAATGTCACCATTGCACTAGTAGAAAAAAACCATCAGGGGGTATATCTCATCATTTTTGCAGTCCTTGTTTTCTAACCTAGTAAACTCAACAGGTTAAGAGCATGATTGATCTGTGAAGATGAAAACGACAATCAAGATGATGATGTTAGCTTGGGAGCTGATTCAATACAAAAAGACGAAGACGGTGAATCTGACAGTGATGTAATGTTTCTACTCCTCTAGTCTCTGAAAACACAAATTTGTTATATAATTCTGGTTTTAAATCTTATTTCTACTCTCTACTTCATATGAGTAACTCGAATGATGACAATAAGTTGCAGCGCTGAGAGGTATATTCTTCTACAATCTTTGTAGCTTTCTTTTCTTTTTTTTAGTTTTTTTTCTTGCTATATGATCAGACTTCTAGCATCTTGTGTAACAGATAAGCAGCAACTTCAAGAAGAGAATGGAGCAGTTGATGAAGGTACCATATAAATCACATGAGAATAGAGCTAGACTTCAATACTAAGTTCAGACTAAATTCTAATATTTATCTTGTAATGCAGATGATACCCAGGATCCAGCAAAAGATGAACAATAGTTGGGACGAGTAAAGGACCAGACCAGCTCATATCACCTTTATACCATTGAGTTCAATGACGTCCTCTCAAATTTCCTGACATATCAGTGGTAAAGATTCTTTACCTAAATCGATGGTTGTTCTTGAGAAGTAAAAAATATGCTTTAGCTAAAATATCCCTGATTCAGTTTGTTCTTTAGCTAAAATTTCCATGACTCGGTATAATAACCTATTGTAATTCATCATTTATTTTATTTCCAGTGTTTGGACCAACGAAAGACATCGGACACATGCGGGCTTTTTGTAATGAGGCATATGCAGGAGATCATCCAATTGGACATTGTTGACTCGTTTGAAAAGGTAATTGTCATACGTAAATATCTCAGGCCCACCCTGAGATGCATATAGATTTTCGCTCTCATATTGACAGTTTTCTTGGTGAATCCTTTCATAGCCATCTGCCTTACAATGAAATAAATCATCAAAATGTAATACAGCAAAATAGCCATCTGCCTTATGCGCCATTTGTATTTCCAAACTAAACATTAAATCGGTATAATTAGTAGTATGAACTTAAATATGTAATATGAATACTATTGCAGATCTTGATGGTAATATATTCTGATATTCAAATTGGTTAAGTTATGTGTACTTCTAACTGTCCTTGGTTTTTACAACCTGGTAAAGCTACTAATAATCTTTCTATACATTTTCTTGCCTTTGCATCAGCTAGCAAACAATTTGTGTGTTAGATTTATGTTCATGTCTGCACATTTTGCATCTCTTGTGTTTTGGATTTCTATGGCATCACAACTCAGTGTAGAAGTTAGAAGTGTAGAAGTTAGAACCCTGAGAAAAATCTGAATATGTATAAGGAGAGTACATGGTTTGTTGAGTCTCAAATTAAAGGTTTATTTCAATTACATATAGATTTATTTCCAGTTTTCCATTGACATGCAGGCACTCAACATGGAACAACCTTATTCGGACGATGAATTGATGATGTATGTAGACGTTGGGTGGAGTGTTTACTAGAGGTTATTGCTTGATCACAAACAAACTATTTGTGGATAACTTGAATGGTAGTAAAATAGGTACTCTTCTTTGGGTGATTTCTATTTTAACATTTGGTGATCGTGTATTTGGCGAATTGTGTTGTTCGAATTGACATCTTTTGGTAATTGTGTAATATTGGTATCTCCTAGAACGTCTTTCTCAAGGGCGTTCTAGTAAATTTATATTCTAGAACGTCATTTTAGAAAAGACGTTCTGGAAAATATATATATTCTAGAACGTCACTTTCATAAGACGTTCTAGAAAGTTTATTTTCTAGAACGTCTTACTCAAAAGGCGTTCTAAAAAATGTATATTCTAGAACGTCTTTTTCGTAAGACGTTCTAGAAAATGTATATTCTGGAACGTCCTTTTTGAACAAGACGTTCTAGAATATACATTTTCTAGAACGTCTCTTTCGTAAAGGCGTTCTAGAAAACTTATATTCTAGAACGTCTTTTCTTTAACCGTTCTAGAATGTTATTTTATAGAACAGATTAACCGGGAAAACTATTTTCTAGAACGGGTATATTTATTTTCTAGAACATATTAAATAACCGTTCTAGAATATCGGATATTCTAGAACGCCTCAGAAAGCTGTTATGGAAAATTTGATATTCTAGAACAGCTCTAGTCAAAACGCCTGGGCAGGGTGTTCTAGAATAACTGAAACAGGGCGTTCTAGAAAACTGTTTCTGCACTAGTGTACGTACATCTCTCAAGAGAGCTCGTAAATTCTTTGCATACTTATACTCTTCACATGTTTCTCAAAAATGGCTTGAGTTAGTGATTTGGTAAATATATCAGCCACATTTTCTTCGGAGGTCACTTGAGTAACTTCAATCTTGAGGAAGGTTTGTTGTTGCTGATTATAGAAACACTTTGGTGATATATGCCTCGTGTTGACCTTTGATGTAACCCAATTTCATATGTTCAATGCAAGCCACATTATCTTCATATATACATGTAGGCTCTTCGGTGGTAGACCTCAAACCACTAGTCCCTCGAATATGTGTGATGATTGACCTTAGCCATAGACACTCACGAACTGCCTCATGTAGAGAAATGATCTTTGAATGGTTCGCAGATGTAGATACAAGAATATGTTTGGGTGATCTCCATGATATCGTTGTGTTCCCCATGGTAAATACATAACTAGCTTTAAAACGTCCTTTATGTGGGTCTGAGAAATACCCAGCATTAGCAAAGCCAACCAAAATATTATTAGGTGTTTCAATGTAGGGGGTGACACTCTCGCCTTTGACATTTTCTTTAGGGGTTACAAATTCATCTGTGGCCCCTCTTGTATTTCTGTAAGGGGAGACCAAACCTATATTAATAGTTCCTTTAAGATATCGAAACATATTCTTGATACCATTCTAATGATGTTGCGTTGGTCCTGAGCTAAATCTTACTAACAAGTTCACTGAGAAAGAAATATTTGGTCGACTGCATTGAGCTAAGTACAATAATGCCCATATTGCACGTAGGTAGGAAATATTAGCTTCCAATATTTCTTCGTCATCTTCCTTTGAACGAAAAGGGTCTTTCTTTACATCCAATTTTCGACCGATCATGGGAGTGCTAACAAGGTGCACTTTATTCATATTAAACTGCTTGAGCATCTTTTAGATATATGTAGACAGGTGGATTAGTATTCCACAAGTTCGGTTTTCTAATTTGATGCCTAGACAAAACTAATTTTTCCCAAGATATTTTATCTCAAATTAATATTTCAAATATCTAGAGGTTTCTCTTATTTCATCAAGAGTACCTATTATATTCATATCATCGACATACACAACTACAATTGCAAATTCGGAACTTGTTTTCTTTAAAAGAATGCAGGGCATAGCTCATCATTCTTATATCTTTCCCAATCATGTAGTCACATAGATGGGTATACCACATCCGCCCAGATTATTTTAATCGATAATTATCGGAACGTAATAACATCCATTACAAGAGAGTATGTCTTTTCGTAGTCGATTCTAGGGCGTTGTGAGAAACCTTGCGCTACAACAAGAGCCTTGTATCTCAGGACTTCATTTTTCTCATTAGTTTTCTGACAAAAACCATTTATGTCCTACAAACTTTACACTTGGTGGAGTTAGCACTACCATGCTAAATACCTATTGTTTGCTAGAGAATCAAGTTATGTCTGGATTGCTTCTTTCCATTTAGGCCAATTTGCTCTTTGTTGACATTCAGCAACAGATCATTGCTCGATCATCGTGATCTATGATTTTGTGAGCAACGGTATATGCAAATACATCATCAATCTGCTTGAAATATCATTCCATCAATTCATACGCACTTTCATAATCTATTGAGATTTCTTTGTTCTTTGAAATCATATCAAGTATCGGAGCATCCTCTGGTAATAATTCATGGACATAACTATAATCAGAGATAATCACATGAGATAGATTTTCTTCATTGATGATTAACAGATTAGGTTGTGTTGCACCTGCCCTCCTTTTTCTTGGGGCGGGTGTCGATTGAACCAGGTGGCCTCCCCCTTTTTCCTTTTGGGAGACATGGCCTCAACCACACCTCCACTTAGAGGTGGTAATACGGTTAAAACTTGCCGATTAATTAACTAGCGGTTAAATTAACCAGTCGAGCCTTAACAGTAATTGAACCGGCGATCAATCGGTTAAGGTTACGGTTAAGGTCGATTAACCGAACCAGCGATTAACCGCCGGTTTTCTTTTTAAATTAAATTTAAGATTTAATTAAAAAAACTAAATAAAATTTGAATAATTGAGATGAATGAGAAATTTAAATGGAATTAGAATGAGATAGTAGCTGAGAACTAAAATAATATCTGAATAATTGGATTTTTGAAGTAAAAATTTTTAAAAAAACAAATTTTTTTTTTTTTAAAAAGGACTTGATTTTAATTCCAAAATTAGAAATTGAAATTAAAATTTTTAACTTTTAATATTCGAATTCACTTTCCTACGTATCCTCGTAAATGAGTCAAAGTCCACGTAGTTCAATTATTATTTTTTTATTTTGAGAAAAATGAGTTTAAAAAAAGAACTTGATTTTAATTCTAATATTAGAAATTAAAATTAAAAATTTTAACTTTTAATATTAGAATTAACTTGCCTACGTATCCTCGTAAAGGAATCAAAGTCCACGTAGTTCCATTTTTTTTATTTTGAAAAAAAATAAGTTTAAAAAAAGGGACTTGATTTTAATTCTAATATTAGAAATTAAAATTAAATTTAACTTTTAATATGAGAATTAACTTGCCTACGTATCCTCGTAGAGGATTCAAAGTCCACGTAGTTCTTAAACTTACCTTACTTACCTATGTTATGTAGATAGTGGAGGAGGCTCGCCTTCATTTATTCGTCATTGTCGTTGCTTCCCGAAGTGGTATCGTAATGGACGCTCTCTTCACCTTCACCCAATTGTATTTCTTGTTCTCGTTTTTCAGCTTTGACCCAATCATTCATCAACATTTGATTTTCAATATTTTCGGGTAATAAGTTAGACCGACGATTATCTAACACAAAGCCTCACATGGCGAAATCCTGTTCAACGGAAACTGTTGAAACATGAACGGGGAGAACCTCCTTGGAAATTCTAGAGAGTGTAGAAAAAAAAAGGCCACTTTCAACCAAAATGCACAAGATCATTAGTAGTACCATCGAGCTTTATTGGGATACTACTCGGTTCAAAATCCCCTAAATAACTTTCTAATTCCATTGTTCGACTAGCACTAGCCCTTGGCTATTTTTGCTTAATATCCTCAATTAACCTAGTATGTGGGGCTAGATCTTGTCGAGGGTCGTTGAACAATGGTCTTACATTAAAAGTGGTGGGGAAAGGTGAAGGGGAAGGGGAAGGGGACACATTAACATCACTAGAAGATTGATTATAATCATTAAAAGTATGTATTAAAGATTGTTTTGCTTGGTGAGCAACACTATAAGGGTTAGGAATTTCAATATTTGAAGTTTTTTAAAAAAGGTCCTAATGCTTCATAATAAACTTTGTGTAAACTTTCTAAACCCTCGACCCGATAATCCGAGTCTAGAATTTTTGCAATCAAAAAGATATCAGGAATGTAGAGAGAATATTTGACTCATTTACTCAACATACTAGAAATACATTCACCCAATTCAGGCGAATCGAGTAAAGAATTACTATAAGCACAATTTGAATACATTGATTAAGAAGTAGTGTGGATGTATGATAATAAACACAGGATAAAGTCACGGTGGCATCTTTAAATATTCTTAAAGGGGATATCATATTATAACAATCATTCCACGTATTGGTAAATAAAACAAAATCGACATCTTTATAAGAAAGAAATGCACAAAATGCTTCTCTATATTTTAAAGAATCATTAAGCAATTTATAAGTAGAGTTCCAAACGATTTAGCACATCAATTGAAATTTTTTTTTTTTAATGCAAATCATTGTTTTGGCAAAATCTTCGCCATTTTTTGCAACTGAATCATGTTTGATTATATGAAATATCGCACTCCTAATCGGAGCATTTTTAGAACTAAAAGTATTTAAACCATCTTGAACACATAAATTCAAAATATGGCAAATGCATCTACCATGAAAAAATTTACCGCCAATAGAAGGTTGACAAATTTTTTTTAACGAATCTAAACTAGTCGTATTAGTGGTAGCATTATCAAATGAAATTGAAAAAAAAATTGTTACCTAAATGATACTCGGACAAAATATTGGATATTTTGCCCGAAATATTCACCGCGGTATGCGCACTATTAAACTCTCTATATGTAATTAAATATTTTTGAAAGTCCAAGAATTATCAACCCAATGGCATGTAATTCCCATATAATTATTATTATGATGGGAATCCATCAAAATATCCGAACATTTAGAGACACTTTGAGACAAACTATCAAATATGGAAATCAAATTCAACTTATACTCACTACCCATTTTTTTCAATATCGCGAGTAACTTTATTCCGTGAAATCCTAGTTCTAGTTGGTTTAAATGCACCTGTAGTATAATCTTCATAATGACTACTATGCGTGTGATTAAAAAGAAGACCCATAACGGATACAATGTTCTATGACCACTTTCGCTATATTGATATAAATTAGGACTCGTACCTTGGCCGTCGGCCCCGGAGGTATATGAAGATGAGAAGTTAATTTGTGTTTGGGAGCTATCAATACCGTATTTGTCGGGATGCTTCTTCTCAATGTAGTATTTGAGCGTCCCGTAGCCTCTATTATTTTTAGAACCGAAGGCGTAGTCACTCTTGCAATAATTGCATTGTGCCCGGGGTACACCATCGACCGTCGTTCTTGTGAAATGCAACGGAAGATGGGGGATTGATATTCCTTCAATATTAATTGAGGCGGTGGCATATCACCTGCTTCCTCCTCATATTCATCTAAATTGATGGCGTCCAGCGGTTCGGATTTGTTAGAGGTGGGTAAATTCTCATTAAATTAGTTCGATTATACTTTCCGAAGATGATTTGATTATATAAGTTTTCAACTTCTTCCGCTGTCATCTCATCGGGAACATAATCTCCGACAACGGATGAAGGTTCTCGTCGAGACCCTCGACCTCCAACTCGGCCTTGGCCTCGATGAGATTTTCGAATAGTATTGGTATTGATATTATAAGAAGAGCTTGCCATAATAATATTATAAAAGATAATTAAGTAAAAAGAGACTAAGAAGAAGAATATTATTGATAGTATTTTTTGCACAAATTAGCAACTTCAAGCTTGAAAATATAAGAGAAGAGAAAAATAGTAGATGAATTGGTGTGAGGATTGGTGTTGGAGAGTGGGGTATTTATAGGTGTAAAAATGGATTAAAAAAACAAAAAAATATTTTGAAAAAGTAGCCATTGTTAATCGCCGGTTTCGGTTAATCGGCGGTTAAATCAGCAATGGCTAGTTTTTTTGACCATTGATGATCAACGACTATTTGATCCGAGACATTGATTTCAAATGGTTAAAAACCGGGCAGTTTAATCGCTGATTACTGCCAATTTTCTTTTCTCCGGTTAACTGGCATTTTCGATTGGCCAAAAACTGTAATCGATATCAAACCGCTAGATTTTAATTTTTGGTTACAGTTTTAACCAAAATCGGCGTTCAACGGGTAAAAATCAATGGTTGACCGGCTAACCGTAACCGCCGGTGACACGTCTATCTCCACTATATGTGGTAGTAGTGTCTCTTTCTATGGCAATGTGCCCCTTATTGAGAACTTCTAACCTTGCAAGCACATTTGCAGGCGGTATATGTGATCTTGTCACTTTAGCGATATCAATAAACGCATCAGGCATCGAATCTGGTACGTTCTATAGATCGATTATTCTTTTTTACTTCACTTTCACATTTTGAAGTGCGGGATCAAAATGAGATAGAGTGGAGAAACACCACAACAATTCCTGTCGTTCCCTCAGAAAATCATTTTTCTTATCTTCCCCTAGCAACGGGAAGACTGTCTCATCAAAGTGACAATCTGCAAATTGAGCGGTGAATAGATCGCCGGTAAGGGTTCTAATTAGAGGATAATTGTTGGAAAATCATACCCAACATAAATACATAATCATCTTTGAGGACTCATTTTTGTGAGATGTGGGGGCGTAATAAGTACATATATTGTACAACCAAATATGCGTAAATGGGAAATTTCAGGCTCATATCCAGTTACCAATTGGTACGCAGAAAATGGCTGGCTAGTAGTGGGTCTAAAATGAATAAGTAAAGCTACACGTAATATGGCATAACCCCATGCAGAAATAGGCATGTTGGTGCGCAAAACCAATGTCAGAGCCACCATTTGTAGTCTTTTGATGGTGACTTCTACGAGACCATTTTGTGTATGCACGTGGGGTACATGATGTTCTACATATATCCCGATTGACATATAATAATCATCAAATAATTTTGATGTAAACTCATCAGCGTTATCAAGCCTTATAGCTTGATAGGATGATCGGGGTGGTGAGCCCTTAAATGTATAATTTGTGCTAGGAGTTTTGAAAGGCAGCATTTCATGTGGACAATAGTGCAATATGTGACCAGCGTGTCGAAGCATCTACTAGAACCATAAAATATCTAAATAGTTTGCATTCTAGATGAATATGTCCACAAATATCATCTTTGATTCTTTGTAAGAATGGAATGTTTTTCTTTGTATTTGTAACATAGGAAGGTTTCGATCCCTTTTTTGCTAAAGAAGAGGGTTTTCAAAATGAGTGATGTGCTTTTGAGATAGATATTGAAGCGGAGTAGGATGTAGGTAATGTATCTTATACATTGGAAGTTATTAGCTGCACCTGTGCAACAATAGTACGGACATTGAGCAGTGCATCGCGTTTATGTCCCACTTAATGAATCACTCAAATGAAAGGATGTCCGTGTGAATTTTTCAAAATACGGATCATCATGTCACGACCAAGATGCCTAAGAAGTTCATGCCAAAGACTGTATGAGCCAGTGTCACATAGTTCGTTCTTTGTGACAGCATAAGATTCAATAATCCATATAGTGGTGAGGTAGAACACACTAGATTGACTCATTAGTTTCTCTAAGATGCATATATATATATATATATATATATATATATATATATATATATATATATAGGATTGGGTTCAAATGAGAACTCCGTCATTATATGTGAACCTAGGGACTAATCTTAGCCTTAGATATAATCATGTGTGTGGACATGATTTTTTCTATTTTTTTAATTTTATTAAATTAACATTATGGTAGGTAAAGGATGTTTATGTCTTTTTGCAAATCCCCAAACCAAATCACAATTTGCGATCTCTGCCACACAAATCCCGCAACCAAAATCTTCCTTCCTCTTTGCGGTCGCCTTCTTAAAAACCTTTCCTCCGAGTTCATCTTCTTCCTCAGCCAAGGTTGTAAGAGCGCCGCAGCCTGTTTGGAAACCCGGCGATGAAATAATCAGCGCCCCCGTTCCTAGAAAAGCTTGCTCCGGCAAGAACAACAGCAGCAGTGGAGATCAAAATCCAGCCCAATTCGTCTCTCACCTAAATCCTTTCCCCAAATCCAAATCCCCAGAATTCGGCCAACCTCACCGCCGCCTGCGCAAAGTATCCCCCATCCTCATCCCCGATTCCCCACCAGGCTCCTGCGCCCAGGCTCCGGCTCGTCTCTAAGCCACCGCCGGCTATCACCTTCCCGCTATTGAGCGCCGCCTTGTAAGTCGGCCCGAGTGTGCCGCTGCCGAGGACCTCCGCCGACGCCTTGAGCAAGTCCGACATGTCGAACCGGTCCTCGCCGTCCCTCAGGAATGTCAGCCGCACGCCCGGCTTGTTGCCCATGTCGGGGGGCAGTGAGCCCCTGCCCCCGTTCCATCCTGTTCAGATCGCCGGCCGCATCTTTAGTCTGGGCCCCCGCGACGGCTCTGGCATCGGTTTGCTGGGGTGGCTTCTTGCGGAAGTGGAGGATCTTGTCCAGATCGTCGGCTGCGTCTTTGGGTTGGGCCCCCGCGGCAGCTCCGGCGTCAGTTTTGGGATTCAACCAGAGGTTTGATTTTGGTGGATTTGGTAGGCGGTGGTGAAGGCACCGCGACGTCCCGTAGGCGGCCGGTGACCCAGGTGTGGCCGAACGCCGCCTTGCCCTGAGCGGCGGCGGCTGAATTCTATGTTGCAGGTTGTAGCCGAGCGTCATTTTTGCTGCAGGCGGCGGGTAGGGTTGAATGTTGGGCCAAGTTTTAGGGTTGAATGAATGTAGGGCTGAATTCTATTGAATGTAGGGTTGAATGTTGGGCCAAAAAGCAGTGTTAGTGTAGTTCAAAAGCACTGTAACAATATTAGAAAAAGCACTCCAAGTATTGCATAGTGTAATTATATGTCCAGATTCATTGTGCTTTTTATACAGTACTATAGTGCTAAATTAAGTCATGTGCGATGCTTTAACTATCCAGGTTTTTCTAAAACATGCAATATTTATCTTAATTGTAGATCTTGAGAATGTGATTAATTTGATATATATTTCATTCAAAACGAGTAAAAATTGAAAAAGTTATGGTTTGTTGAAGATTTGAGTTTCATTTCAAAATTTTGAATTTGCAGTTTATAGACGAAATTTGCGATGCTTTTTGTATACAATCGTAGTGTTTTTTTTTTCTTAATCTATCTGTGCTTTTTAAAGAATAATGTAGTGCTCTTTTTAAACGTTGATATATGTCCAAAATACCCTTTTTAATTAATTAATGCATTTTTTACATGTCATGATCTCAACCATCAAGATTATCCAATCTAATGGTCAAGATGAGTCCCTAGGTTCACATATAATGACGGGTTCTCATTTGAACCCAACCCTATATATATATATATTATATATATATATATATATATATATATATATATATAGTATATATATATATATATATGTATATATATGTGTGTAATATATATGGCAATGAGAACCCTCCCTTATTTGCGAACCTACGAACTAGTGCTCTTATTATATAACAACAGTGCTTTTATTATACAATCACAGTGCTTTATTAACATATTAGTTTATACACTAGCAGTGCTTTTATTATATATTTCTAATACTTTTAATCAAATAAGGAAATATACAAAAAATTTGATCCACCTATTTAATAGTTATTAATATATATTTTGTTATTTTGAATTTATTATATTAGGATTAGATAAAGAAATTAAGTTTATATTTTCTTTTGTAATAATTTATATAAATCATTTTTCTTAAATAAATATTTAAAACTCTAATAAAACTATTTTAACTTTTAATAAATATAATTTAATTCAACTTATATATATTTTTTTAATTAGATATAATTTGTTTTTATATTAGAAGAATAAAATTAAGATATTGAATTAGGAAAAATATGTTAAACAAAATACTAAATTAGGTAACATTTAATTAAAAAAATATTGAATAGATAAAATATAATATTGAAAAATATTAAATTAGATAAAATATAATAAAAGAAAATAATAAAGTAGGTCAATATTAGGTTCGGGATGATACCAAAGCACTTGAATTTTTTTTAAATCTAACGAAGTATGGGAACACACCACACACACACACACACACACACACACCACACACACACACACACACACACACACACACACACACACACACACACACACACACATATATATATATATATATATATATATATATATATATATATATATATATATATATATATATATATATATATATATATATATTCCATTCTCACAGTGAGTTTTCAAGTCATATCCATTGGCACGGATATCTTTAAAACTCAACAAGGTTCGATTTGATCTTGGTGCATATAGAGCCTCTGTGACTATTATCATTGTGCCATTAGGCATCAATAATTTAGCAGTTCCTCGACCTTTGATTAGTTGGGATGTCCCAATTATCGTAGTCACAGATGAGTTATAAGGAATTAATTCAATAAAATTTTCTATTCCTTAAAATCGTGTGAGTAGTCCCACTATCAGCTAAGCACTCTATTTTTCCGTGAGAAATTCCTACAGGTAAAATTGGTGATAATGTCATGAAAAGAGTTAGAGGAATCTATCTAATTCTTTAGACTGTTTTAGACGATCTAGAATGATATACTTCTCATTTGAATATGTTGCTCCATACGTAAGATGTATTTTTGCACACCTTATTTACTATATTTGAACCAAGCACATAATTTTGTAAATAATAAACTCGAATACATTCAATACTTTAGAATAAAATCCAAAATTATTAATAAACCAACTAATCAAATAATGCATTGTCCATAATAAATCTAATTCAAACATAGATTTTAATACCAAACTCCATAGTCTGAATAAAATGAGGCAATGATGCTTTCACAAATTTCTTGAAAAATAAGCAAATAGATAAAGTAGATTACTCAAAACTAGGAACATAGTGACTGAGCAAGGTTCTTATTGCCATTGAAGTCCGCAATCGTGAGGTTGACATCAACGTCATGATCTCCATTTTCTACATAGTGAGTCTCTTGTTCTTTATACTCTCTAAGTTTCTTGTAGATGGTTGTCAACTTGTCACTTGCGCGACAATTTGGGTACCAATGCCTACTGTCACCACATCTATAGCAAGGTTCATTCCTAACTCTCTCTCTCTCATTTCTTTGAAGGTTTTTGGAGTGGTGCCTTGGTGTTATAACTACCAAGCCCAATATTACCATGGCCACTTGGGGCGTTACCACTATCTTTGTACCAAACATGGGGAGAGCCTCCACGGCCCCTAACTCGTGGTGCATGGTTACCACTTTGAGGGGGATTAGAACATCCAATTCCCTTTACTTTGATTTTCTTTCTACCATTCGCTTGACCATATTTAGTCTCAGGAATTTTCTTTGTCCTTTGCAGGTCTATCATTATTATTCAAGAGAACCTGATCATGCCTCTTAGCTACTTGTAACATATTAATCAACTTATTGAAAGTTGTAATTCTTTTGTTATCATACTCGAGCCTATACGGGTTTTTTTATATCATATCATCTTCCATGATTTGCTTTTCACATAAGGTAATACATGTTTTTAAACGCATCATGTCCTTGTTGAAGTCATTGGCCCTTTTATAGTCAAGTAAGCGGATTTCATTCTATTGAACGGTCCGTTCTGGAAACAAAGTGTCATGTATGTTTCCATAACGTCCCTTGATGGCATCCTATAGTTCTTTGGGTGTTTTCAACTGAAGGTACTCAAAACTTAAGTTGGGGGTCAATATGACGTTGCAAAAATATTAGGGCATTAGCATTAATTTTATCAGACGGTTCTTTGTCTTTTGGATCGGTGGATGGTGATTTGCACGTTTTTATACGTATTTTTGTTACCTTTTTATGTCGTGTTTGCATGTGTTTTGCTTGCATTTATGGGTATTAGGAGTCGATTAGGCCTATTTTGCTAGTTTTAGATTTTTGTAGCATTTGCGCTGTTTTTATTATATTTTTGTAGTTTTTCACTCATTTTTCTATTTTTGGCCGTAGAATGATTAAGCGGGACCCCCGCACGCTTAGGGCATTCCACTCGACTCGCTATTGAATAGACAAGTGAAGACAAGTAAGGGAACATAGCGCGAACAAGGAATGACAATCGCTCGGACGAGAGCGAACGAAGACTGGGCGAGCGACGCTGACACTGGGTTACCCAGTGTCGACTGCCTCATCACCTGACACTGGGTTACCAGGTAATGCCTGTCACGCCTGACACTGGGTTACCCAGTGTCGACACTGGGTTACCAGGTAATGCCTGTCACGCCTGACACTGGGTTACCCAGTGTCGACTGCTTGCAGAATGATGGTGTGCGCCTGACACTGGGTTACCCAGTGTCGACTGGATTTCGGGTTTTATGGACAATTTTGACCTTTTTGCCCCTGAAGCCTCTATATAAACCCTCCAACCCTTTCTCCACCAGCCTTATCCCCTTCTTTGGTGGTTTTGGACTTGTTCCATCCCCTCCAAGCATTTATCCTCTCTTGCATTTTAGAACCCTAGTTTATAATTCTTAGTTTAGTTTAGTTAGTTAGTAGTTGTTCTTAACAAGTGTAGGAGAAGGTGACATCTCATTCATTTGTGGATTTATTTTGTTGAAGTTGTTCTTGATGTTTGAAGATTGTAAGATAGACTTGAAGCATTTATTTGGAGTGAAAATTGGTAGCAATCTTTCCCTTTCATGTTGTTGTTGTTCTTGTTTGGTTGAAATTGTTGTGTTGGTTATTTGATTTTAGCTTATGTTGTCTTTCATAGTATTTCGAATTATCCAATGTTTGGTTCTATTGCTTTGTGTTGTTTTTTATTTTCTTGTTTGGCAAAAACTCCATTAAAACTCCTCTTCAAGCTTTTTACCCCATTTGTCCAAGCAAACCTTGGGGTTTCAAAAGACATATGAGACTTTCCTCTTTGATAACTTTGACTTCTTTACATTAAATGCCTTTTGACTTCTTGCAATTTCAAAGCTTTGTTCCCCTCCCCCCATTTCATCTTTCATAATTTACAAGTTTTCCTTAGTGTAGTAGTTTTAATTTATTTAGGGTTTTTAATTAGTGCTTAATTAATTTTATTCAAGTTAGTTACTTTCAAGCAAGCTTTAACTAGTGTTTTCAAACGCTCATTTTAATTCAATCATTAGGATAAAACAAAACTCAAACTCAACCAAGTGACTTATTGCTTTATTATGGTAGATTAGCTTAATTTAGATTAACGAGAGATTAAGTAAAAATACCGACCGCCGATAATATCTATTCTCGAGAGACACGACTCGGGTAAATTTACCGCTTTACAATGGACTCCGTACTATTGCGGAGACGATTTCTTAGAGTGTTAAGAAATCTTCGATCATATGATCATGGATGTAAAATCCTTTCCCATGAAAGTAATTTCCACATTAGAAACCCAACAATGGTACTCAATTCCTTCTAAGTCCACTATTTCAAATTCGAGACGAGTTGGTTCAACCATCTGTAGTAAAACAAGATTGAAGACATATAAATTACGTAATTGTAATGATTTACAACTTTTTTTCAAAAATATAAAATATATTTCAACCATAGGTCACATATCACATTTTTCGATACTTTGTGAAAATACTTTTATCACATGACTTATATTTCTCATGAATTTTCGTTATCACGAGAATACAAACACAAATATGATTAAATTATTCATTTGAGAAATAAAATAAAGATATAATCACATATGATGTGTTTAAAATATTTTAATTTAATAATTAAAAGCAGCACATGAACAAACTGATATTATAAGGAGTAAAAATTACACAAGAAATACAAGCAGCGTAATAGTGAAAGATTGTGAATACAAAAAGAGAGACCTGGGTTCGAATTTGCCCAAGTTCAACTATCATTTTCTTTTGTGAAGCAGGTAGCGGACCGACAGAAACAGAAATCAACAATTTTTCTCTTTCTTTTTTTTTTTTGCATAGCAGGTGGCGGACCAACAGAAACAAAAACCAACAATTTTTATTTTTATTTTTTTACACAGGAGGTGGCGAACAATACCAACAGAAATAGAAACCAAATTGAAACGGAAGGTTTTGGTAACAGAGAGTATTACTACAACAAAATCGAAACAGATCTCCGCACACTATATTTTTTTTCTTCAACAAAAGTAGTATTTACTATAATCACATACAAATTGTAATTCAAATTTCGAAAAGAAATAGATTCAAATTCAATCACGGTCAAGAAGGAACATTCAAGATTAATAATTTTTTTTTTTGATCAAAGACAATCATTAACACATACATAATAAAGTTTAAAAACATTTGAAAAGTAGAAACAATAAATTAACAGAACCCAAAAGGCAAGAACTCATATGCTTATATGGACGAGCATATTAAACCATATATTTGAGTGGATATCGAATGTACTCTTGCAATATAGATATGATTCGTTCTTAAAAAAATAGATCGTCCAAAATTTATTCAAAGTTGCTCGATCGTCCTTAAGAAAAATGTGGCGGAAAAAGATTATGACTCATTTTAATCGAATACTCTTTTATATAAGGTACCAAATTAAACAATTTTATAATTAAATAATGATAAGTAATACCTAAATTATCCTCGTCATAAACTTGTTTATAAAGACCCAGGAAATATGTATTTTCTTTAATAAAAATTTTTATTAAGTAAATAATGTTGCAGTAATTCAAGCAGAAATTCCCATTATTTGGGATCCGATATGCCTTTAATTTTGCCTGTTGAAGAATCCAACCGCGTTCTAGCATTTTGTCCGTGTTAATTCTATTTTTTCCTTAAATACTCTCATTTCCCTATTGAAGTGCCACAGTTGAAACTTGAGAAGACACGTTGAACCGTCGGCACACGTCCTGGGCATTCCCGTCATTTCCCACCCCTTCCCAACAACCGTTCATAAAAATACTCTCTCACCGGCAATAATTTTTACTATCCGATCGGCAAAACCTCTGGCGGAAGGGTACAATCGGAAATTCAACCGCTTTCAATGGAACCTCCTGGCGGGGCGACCAGCAGCTCGGCGTCGGGCCGCTCGTCAGTGATAGACTCCTTACGCGGCTTTACACTAGCCGGCGTGCGCATCGACAAGGAGGAGCTCCGGAAGAAAATCACTTTTCCGGCCTATCTGAGGATCGCGATGAGGGAGGCGATCCAAGCGAAGAACATCAGCGCTTCTGGCGCGACTCGGTTCTACGAGGTGGCTCACGCCGAAGGAGCGGAGTCGGCTGAGCCCGCCGAGTGGCCGATGGTAGTGTTTGTCAATTCGAAGAGTGGTGGGCGGCACGGGCCCGAACTCAAGGCCCGGTTACAGGAACTCATGGCCGAAGAACAGGTATTTTTGACGTACATTCGTGTGTGTAATAAATGAGTACTTGCTGAACACGTACGTCATACGCTCCACTCTCGCGGTCTCGCGTGCGTATACGTATGGTTTGGCTTGCGGTATACTCGGCAATTATTATTATTATTATTATTATTATTATTATTATGAAGTGTGTGATGTTTTTTTGTTTTAATTTTGCGTTAATCGAATTACCTTTAACTATGCATTTTTTTTTTCTCATTTACTTATGTTTACATGAATACTAATATATTATGGTTAGACGGTAGATTTCAACTGGATGTGTCGCATCAAAAATTTCTTGCTCAAATATAATATTTTGATTACTTTAATTAATTATTTTGACCAAATTTATTGTCTATCTGAAAAGGCAAGGTTTTTTAATAGAAAAAATATCATTGCTCAATTTAAGACGGCCTAACAAAAGTTGTTGGCAGATGACAAATTTCACACTCGTACTCCAGAACAAATATTAGATGTATGGAATTATTTTCTATCTCATAATTTTTTATTTTCAACTATCAACAAAATTAAAATTACATTTTCAACTACCACGAAAATTAAAATTGTATTTATTTATAATTTATTGTTAAAAATTATTGTTTTCAAAATAATTATTTTACATTAATCATTTTAAAATTACCAATTATATTTTATATTTTAGAACATAACCCACCATTACCACTGAAATCTAATTAAAATATTACTATTTTAAAATTATATATATCAAAACTACATATTTAAATAAAATCTCAATTTTTATAAAAAATTAATAAATTTTTAATTATCAATTTTTTAATTAAACCGAAATATGGAATGAAGGACTTCTATACATCAACTATATTTTTTCTTCTTCATTTTCTTTTAGTTTTATTTGAGGTAAACATCCGTAAAAACCAGAACCGCGTGTTTTGAATTTCGTATGCCATATATATATATATATAGATCGTGATTTCCAAAGCACTTTGCCCAAACCCTACACAAATCGAGTAAGAATCTGACAAACCAATTACAATCAAGAAAACTTCTGACAAGAAAACACTTTTTATCATACCAAGCGTTTAAATATTTTTATCTGACAGGTCCGGTTAAAAATATCTGACAAGGCTTCTTACAAACATTTAAATATTCTTTATTCCGTCTAGTTTTAGGTTTGTCATATAAATTAACTACTGAAACTATACGATTGTATTACCTTAACAATTTTTCTTTCCCTTTTTTAAGAGTATGAGCTCTGTCTTGAGGTTTTTATTTTTATTTTTTAAAAAAATGGCTTGATTGAGAACTTTTTACTAACGTGGAGGAACGAGAAAAAGCTCTTTTATAAATAGCCAGTTATTTATTTTGTTGCGGATCCCATATGACACATTCTTTTGTCTTCTTCTAGGTATAAATAAAAAGATATGTAATAAAATATGTTAGTCGATCCCATAAAAATACTTGGTAAATACAAAAAAAAAAAATAAATAAATTAATAAGGAGAAAAACCATCAGTAATTATCAAAAAGCTTTCGATAATCAATTTATCTAGAAAAAAATTGAGGGTAATTTGTTCTCGTAAAACCCTGATCGGTAAAAAATTTTGAGGGAAAATATGTACTAAGTAAATTTTTCGAGGGGATTACCAAAAATTCATTTTTTTGGGTAAATCTTGGACTTTGAATCTTATTGCCCTCGGAAAAATAGAGGGAAGTCTCGCCCACGGAAAAACTGATAGCGTTTTCCTCTCGATTTTTCTGAGGGTAAAATGACCTTCGGAAAACTCGAGGGTACAATTACCCTTAGAAAAATCGAGGGCAGAAATGCCCTCGGAAAAACCAAGGGTAAAAGCCCTCGATTTTTCATATGGGAAGACGCCCTTGGTTTTTCCGAGGAGAATAGGCCCTCGATTTTTACGAAGGGCATCTTCCCTCGATTGTTTTTTTCTAAGTATTATTTTTAATCCCTATTTCTTTATTAAAATACCTAGAAAATTAAAAAAAAATATTAATAAATAGACAAATTAATTAACTAATATAAATTTTAAAAAAATCAGACTCATTAAATTTGTTTAACAAAAATATTAGTAAAAATTTATTAAAACATTCGATACCAAAGAGTCATATGATGGAGGAGACTGCAGCTTATACTGCTGTAATCGAGCTTAAAGCTCGATGTTTACCTGCGCCTGAAATTGCTGCTGCTCCTGCCGCTGCTACTCACGTAGTAGCTCAAACTCATATCGCTGCTCCAGCGCTTGATGAGGTCATCTCGTGGCCTCTAACTCCTCCCTTTGCATCTGGAACTGCGCCTCGAATTGCCTCACATTAGTCATATCCTGCTAGGAGGAGGAAGAACCGCTGCCTCAAAAACCCTTCGTAGAAATAACCAACTTCCCGAAGCAGCTGATGTCGTAATGTCGGCCCTTACTTGACCCGACGACGTCGAGATAAACAAGGTTAGGGTCAACCTTGTTATCCGAATCTTGTGAAGATGTACGTGCCTCATCCAGACGTCACTCGTATTCCTTCTAAAATACAACTCGTTAGTATATTTTACATTAAAATCAAAAAAATAAGTTAAATAAAAAGAGACTCACATTAGTATTATTGGATCTCGTACCGATTCATGTGTTATCGTCCTTCTTGTGCGTACGTACAATAATCTGGTATGCAGTGGTCGACTCACCCGTCTCCTGCTCCAATATAAATGAAATTATCAGATAATTAATATTAAAAATAAATAAATAAAAAAATAATATATTATGATCCAAAATTACTTAAGATATCATAAGAATAATCGATCGTAAATCTGAACCCCCCTCTATATATGCTTCGACATCCGAGTACCCGAACCAGCAGGCTCGCTCCTTCTATTGATGCTGCACTATTCGGACCTCTTCTTGTTCTCGGGCTTCTCCGACTCAACATTCCATACCCTAATTGAAATGCATAATGTATAAAATTTAAATCATCTGTAATAATAAAAAATTTTAATTTAAAAAAGACACAACAAAATCATTTACCTCCAAACCCCTCGTCAACGATCCTCGGTAAATTTTTCCTCAAAGTCTTTGGTATTACCTTCGATAATAATGACGGCAAACATGACGACGTGTTTTCAAAGATTTTACCGAAGGGAGCATTAATAAAGGTATTGACTTGATAATGCCCTCGAAATTTTCGAGAGTAATATTTCCTGAAGTGTTCCTTTTGATACTATTTTTTTAGTGGGTAGAGATAAATTGAAGTTTTTAAGTTTGAGTTGGCATGTGGGGATCACAATTTTTTTTGAGGAAATAACTCAACCATTGTCAATGTTTGAAGGGTGTATTTGGACTAGATTATTAGTGGATTCTAGATGGATACAGTAAGGCTGTATTTGAACTACGCATTTGGTGGATTTTGGAATTCAGGATTCGGATTTTGAGAAGCCAAATGAAAAACTCCTTGTTTATTTAGAGGTCTTAAAAGAGAACTTTACCGAAGCATGTCAAATCATGCATGGTTAGTAAGTATTGTTATATTATTTTATTATATTATTGTAGATATAATATTAATTTAATTATAGGCAAATGTGTAGTTATGATAATGTTGTATAATTGTATTTAAATATAAATATGTTTATTTATACATATATATGCACATAAATACACAGTTCATAGTAAGTTCCTGCAAGCATTTCCACATGCATCTCTGTACGACTCAAGTTGAGAGTGGTTGTCAGTATCCTACAACGAATCGGAAAAAAAAAATTAAGGGAACATGTACGTGAATGTTGAGATAAGAAACTTCACGGAAGTTTTATCTCAAGCATACCGTAAAGCTAGTGTATGGATAAAAACTCATGGGATAGTTGGCCGCTACATATTTAAAAAGAGAAGGAAAAGAATGAAACGTAGAAAAACATTTGTTTTCAAAAACTGCGAAATTCGAGTGTTCTTAGGGCCTGGTAGAGGAGTAAGTGAGTCAAGGCGGCTTGTGAGTTGCTTGAAATCGACTCGAGGTTAATTGAGTCCAAGTTATTTAAGTATGTATCAAACTCGAATTCGAGTTCAATGATACTGGACTCAATAGGCTCGCGAGCCTAATCGAGTTTTGATAGATTTATCATTTTATCCTTATTATGCTTATTTATTTATAAATATACTGTAAATGTAAAATAAAAACTAATTAATTATTTTATTTTATATTTTTTAGTTCTTTTTATTAATACTATGTAACTCGAGACGAAACGAGCCAAACTCGAGCTTGTCGAGTTTACAAACGAGGCGAACTCGAGTTTGAGAAAATAGAGCTCGTTCGAATTTGAATTTCGAATTTTTAGTATAGTTCGAGCTCGAGCCGAGAAATGTTCGACTCAACTCGATTACACCCCTAAACCTGGAGTTATGGTAATGGAGGATGAGGGAGATATTTCACATTTGATTTGACGTCAGTGTTTTAACATAAAAAATCAAGCGTAATGTGGATATCGTGAAGTTAGTGTATGGGCATAATCTTACGATAGAGATGGCCATTACATACTTAAAAAGGAAGGAAAAAAATGAAATGCAAAAAAAATATTTATTTTCATTTACAAATACCCTGAAATCCGTCTCGTAGTGTGTTGTGAGGGAGTTGATACTAATGTACTGGATCCCATTTGATTTGACTCAATTGTGGATTTAGTATTATATTTGTGGATACGACATTCATAGAATACACTGGCATAGCAATGTATTAATTGTGGATTTAGTATTAATATATTAATATATGAGATGCGATGAAAATTTAGAGTTTAGGGGTATTTTTTTATTTTAGAGTTTAATTTTTAATTTAGAGTTTGGTTAATTTTTCATTTGAAGGTTTAATTTTTCATTTTTTATTTAATTTTTCATTTTAAGGTCACGATAAAAATTTATCATTTTACCAATTATATGTGATTATATTTGTTAGTTATATGTGATGATATATGATAAAAATTTAGAGTTTAGAGTTTAATATTCAATTCTGAGGTTTTCGTTTTTCATTTTAGGGTTTAGTTTTTCATTTTTAAGGTTTAGTTTTTAGTTTTAAATTTATTTTTTTCATTTTATAATTTTAGATTTTGAATTTAAAATTTCAATTATTTGTGATGATATGTATCAGTTATATATATGTGATGATAAATTAAACTACTGGGTGCACAGTATAATAAGTCGACTCGTTCTTTTGAAAGCCGTCATCCTGGATTTTCTTTTCGTATGCCGGGGAAAGTCCCTCACCTTTATACATGAATTTGGATATGTTAATATATTATCGTTGTGTCAGTATCCTATTTTCCTTTTTCAGAATTTGGTCACCAAAGGCTTAGAACAACGGGGAACACTCTAGTTAGGCCGGATTAACGGATATTCGTTAGGCCAAAATTTCAGTCAAAGATTTATGAAAATTATACTTTCGAGTAAAAAATTAATACATCACATTACAAAAACCACTATATTATAGTATCGGGTCAAATAACCTAACGAGTCATTAACCTGTTACTTTGGCCTAACACAATCTTTTGCCTAGAAAAAATGTGGCCTGAAGACATGCTTTTTCTTCTTAATGACTGGAATAATATAGATAAATAGGGGAAAAAAAAAGAGGGCTCCTTATTTTTACGAGAACAAGAATTTTTCACAATAAAATTTTCATTTTTCATCGTCCAAACCTATAATCATACGTGAAAAAATAACTATCAAACTAAAGATTCTAGATCTCTAGCATTTTCAGGATCAAAATCATCAATATAGTTTTTCTGCTAATAAATTCATTTTAATTTCTTTATTTTTGGAGGTATGGAAGGACCTTCTTCTCCCATTCATTCATTTATTAATATATTTATTCTTTTTGAGGTTGCAAACCACCCAATTTTTGAATGGCAATCTTCGTTCAGACGTACGATTTCATTTAAAAATGAAAGAGTGTTCAAAACCTCGTGGGAAAAGGTGCAAAATAAATTGAGTAGAAAATTCAAAATCTTCAATGTATAGGTAGTGAAGACCAGAGAGGTGAAATTCTCTTTGTATCATTTATTTATTTAGTTATTATTATTTTATTTTATTTTAAAAATTAAAGTTCAAAAGTAGTTTTTCTTAGAAGGAATGAAAGAAACTTCATTTTAAAATTTAGACGTGCTATTTCGCCCGTCTCCTAATTGTTGACATTATGCATTTTCGGTAGGTGGTGACAGGACAATGAGATCAAATATTGTTGAAACTTTTACTACTACTCATTTTCTGTCATTTCGAATATAAATTTTGTCGTTTTTACGGGTAAGACCTGATAGGCATTGCATCTCGAACCCTTCTTATCTTGTTTGTATTTATCCTCATTTGATGATGTTTCATTACGAATTGTTAAAATCAGTTGCACGGTGTTTATCTGCCATGACTTGATTGATTATTGTTATTTCTTTGATATGTTCTATGGAAGTAAATTTAAAGAGTAAATGCTGAAATAATATGCTACTCTGAGATAACTGCATAGCGAAAGATCTATCTATTTCTCTAAGTTCAGTAATGATCTATCTATTATTTAGATTTCTGTTAATAATTTGAAGAAGACGTTATTATTTCAACGTTGTTAAAAGGATTAATACAGTCTAGCTTAGTGAAAAACGTGGTATCATTCCGTTGGTTCGTTATTTACTTGCGTTTTGTCATGAATTGATTTTCTTGTTTCCTTTTAAATGCTACCAGGTTTTTGACCTTTCGACCGTGAAGCCTCATGAATTTGTTCAATATGGATTGTCTTGCCTGGAGAATTTTGCTAGTCTTGGAGACACGTGTGCAGGAGAGACACGTGAAAAACTTAAGATTGTGGTACACATGCTGGCTTTCTTTTTACTCAAAATGCTCTTGTAATTGTTGATGTTGTTATGGTCAATTCACATTGACGAATCTCGTCTCTGACAGGTGGCGGGAGGTGATGGCACTGTTGGGTGGGTCCTTGGTTGTCTGGGAGAGCTTAATAAACAGGGCAGGCTGCCGGTCCCACCGACTGGGATCATTCCACTTGGTACTGGAAATGACTTGTCGAGGAGTTTTGGTTGGGTGAGCTATTATCTCTGCATCCACTTCTCGAGATTTTCTTGTGTAGCTAGTTTCCTGAGATCGTTCTTTTGCAGGGCGGCTCATTCCCATTTAATTGGAAATCATCTGTTAAGAGAACTCTAGGTAAAATCGCCCATGGTCCTAGTGCTCGTCTGGACAGGTGGAGTCTTTATTTTATTTTATTATTTTTTACTTCTCACGGAACATTTTAATGATGAGTGAGGAACAGATTTCTAGATAACATACATTGAATAAATCGTGGAAGAAGCAAATTGAAATTGCATGATCCATATATTTAGAATGTAAAAGGTACAATAGCGAGTTATCACAGTGGAGACGTGGGTTTATTTTGAACTCGGTGAAGTGAGTTACTAAACTGCTATTTATTTTGTCAATGTTAGGTATTAAATAATGATTTTCTGTATAAGCTTTGTTAGCTCTGAATATATCGAATTCTGATATAAAGTGTAATTTCTGTTATTGGTACTTTTATAATTCCTTTTCGAGTTAGTTATCATATCTTATTTTCTTCTTTGTTTGTCCACTACACTGCCTTTGTATTCTTACTGAGTGCACC
Source organism: Phtheirospermum japonicum (assembly GCA_014905375.1). Classification (NCBI taxonomy): domain Eukaryota; kingdom Viridiplantae; phylum Streptophyta; class Magnoliopsida; order Lamiales; family Orobanchaceae; genus Phtheirospermum; species Phtheirospermum japonicum. The sequence continues at coordinate 278,975 of BMAC01000669.1, forward strand.
TTAATGTGCAGTTGGCAGGTTTTACTATCAATGCCAGCTGGGAAGGTGTTGGACACACCGTATTCTCTAAAGGCAACAGAAGAAACGCATCTCGATCCGGTCAGTGGGTGACTTTTATTTGTTTTGTTTTTTTTTTTTATTTTTTTTTTTGTGAAGAATTTTTATTCTCTTAGAGGTTGGTGGACGTGCAGGAACTGGAAGTTGAAGGGCAGCCACCCGAAAAGGTGTCCTGCTATCAAGGCGTCTTTTATAATTATTTCAGCATAGGTCTGCATTTTAAGGCCAATGTTGTACACTCTGTATATGTTGATAATGTTGTGGTTGATAATGTACCCTTTTTATGTTGATGCAGGGATGGATGCCCAAGTTGCTCATGGTTTTCACCATTTACGCAATGAAAGGCCTTACCTTGCTCGGGCCCCATCTCAAACAAGGTGAAAATTGTTCTTCGGGTCTTTTCTAGGCACTATATTTAACTTTAGCAGTCAAGATTTTCTCGATTTGAGATATTCTTAGATTTGATGTAAGCCATTTGCATCTCGAATCATCTTGGTGCTGCTTACTACATAATGTGAAATACTGCGACAATCAATTTGTGAATCTTTTTCTATGCAAGATCAACTTCAGCCTTTGACTCTCTAAATTATGCTTTGTGAACGCAGATAATTTATTCAGGATACAGCTTCACGCAAGGGTGGTTCTTCACGCCATGCAGCAGTGATCCAGGTTTAAGGTGAATTATTATTATCTTTATTATTATTATTATCATTATTATTTGGAAATATACCCCAAGTTGGATCATTTTTTACATGTTTTTGTTTATTGTACATGTCCATTAGTACGCGATGCAATTACGTGGCTGCTTTTTTTTTTTTTTTTTTTTGTAATTCAACTTAGGAATGCTTGTGATTGTGGGATATGCCTCTACGTTTACGCATATAGTATTTTGACATTTTCGTTCAGTTTTTTTTTACCTTGATCCCATGGTTTTAGTTGCTAACCAGCATTTACATTTTCCAAATTATATAATGAGTATTGAAGAGCTTATCTTTTGTTTCGTAATTCGTTTCTCCTTCCATCAGTTGTTGATTGGAGTACTTCAAAATTTTATTTAATTAGTTGACGATTAGGCTTGAGCCATTGTATTTGGTCCTTATATTTACTGAACAAAGTTTCTAGGGTTTTGGGTTTGTTTTGGAGATAGACTTGTTCTATCTCTTCTTGCTCAGGTTGCTATTTATGTGGCTTTTATCCTAAATGTGTGCACATCTCAACCATGCTGTTTTCCCGAGGTCCTTACTGTGATAACTTCTGCTGAAACGATTTTGCTATTATTCACATACTTTTGCAGGTCTTTGAAGAACATCTTGAGGATATACATTAAAAAGGTCAATCAATCAAAGTGGAAGCAAATCTCTGTCCCATCGAGGTTGTTGATATTGTATTTTTCGATCTGGTTTTATCATTGTTTTAGTTGAATAATCATGATCCAAGTGCTCCATTATTACTTTTTTATTTTTTTTTTAAATCTTTTTTATTACTAGATTAGGTTTTGATACTTGCTCTAACACTTGAGTTTTATGGCCTTCCAGTGTGAGATCTATTGTGGCTCTTAATCTTCCTAGCTATGGAAGTGGAAGACATCCATGGGGCAAGTTGAAACCAGATTATCTGGAGAAGGTATGTCTATCGCTCACAATTTACAACTTGATCTTATTAACATGATACATTTGCATATTAAAAATATTTATAGATCAAAATAATATCTATGTACACGGTGTGATGCGAAATAGAGAAAGGGAAGCTTACCAACCATGTCCAACAAGTCCCAAAATATGAGGTGTAGCCACAAGGCGTCTCATCACTATGCTTCACTAAAGTAGATTGCGATGACTTTGAAGATCGTAACTAAAACAAGTAAATGATACACTTGGACAGAGATTGCAATCAAGGTTGCATATCTTGATTTTAGAAAAGAAAAAAAGGAATTAACAAGCAATTTTTACTCTATTCTCTCATGAAATATGAAGTCTAGATGGTTTAATACAGTTATATACATGTCCTCCCGTCTTTAGAATCTCAACCTATTATGTTGTCGTTCGAAGCCTATATTTCAAGTGATCCCCACTCAAGTTATCTCTAAATTATTTTGTGTCTTGTATCCACTTAAGTTGATTATTGTAACATAATTTTACGGATCATAAGCTGATGGCATTTGTTTTGTTGGTTTTTGTCACAGAGGGGATTTGTTGAGGCCCATGCTGATGACGGTTTATTGGAAATCTTTGGTTTGAAACAAGGATGGCATGCCTCAATGGTTATGGCTGAACTCATATCTGCAAAACACATAGCGCAGGTAACAGCAATAATTTTTATTCAAACGTAGCCTAATTGTGAGGCAAGCTGTTAGCACATATTAGAAGCTATCCTATCATCGTTTGGTCTTTCCACTATGGCAATTAATTATTTGCTGTTTCGGGATATTGATAACCACTACCTTGAGGTTTGACCAAATTATAAAACATAAAATTACAAATACTATTACAAACACACCATTGAGTGTGTAAATTCCTTATTGAGAGTGCAGTTTGTAAAATAAAATCAAATCATTAATATTGTATTTGTAATTTTGGAATATAGTTGGAGTTTATTTTGTGATTAGACTAAACATGAAGAGTATCTTTCGTAATTAAGTTGGATATTCAATTAAATGAACTATACTGCTCCAGGCTTCATCTATCCGATTCGAGCTTAGGGGTGGAGAATGGAAGAACACTTACATGCAAATGGATGGTGAACCATGGAAACAACCCATGGACAAGGATTTCTCGACGTGTGTAGAAATCAACAAGGTAGCACATCAGTCCATCATGGCCAGGGGGGGATAGTTTTGGACTCCATTATTATTCTGTCAAAGCAATATTCCTTATCAAGGATTCTGTTAATTATTTATGTTGTCAAGCATCATGTTGTTGTACATGTTTATTATTTATGTTTAGCTAGGTATCTAAGGAACTATTTTTTATTTTTTTATTAAAATACGAATTATATAAAAAAAAAAGAAAAGAGAAAATCATCAATACAAACACAGATCATGGCGTTCGTTTGTTGACTAAAGGTATCTGTTCAGGCCTCATTAAAATCATCCTTGTGGGAGAAACCCTCGTAGAGGAAAGAGCACCCTCCCCATGCCAGTAGTAGAAAGAGCGGATCAAAGCGACAAAAAACGTTAAAAGCCACAAGCCGGCCAAAAAATAAAATAAATCAAGTTACAACAAGCAAGTTGTGATCTATAAAACAGTACTATCAGGGTCCTTTGCCGAAAAGAAATTAAATTGTCACGCGAGGGGCTGAAGTAATTATCGTGATTAATGGAACACCGTTTTACCAAAAATATAATCGTTCACCAGATCTAAGAGAAACGCCGGGGGCGGCGTGAACCAATTGTAGCGAGGGGAATCGGATTTGGAAAGTGCATCAGCAGCGCGATTACCTTCTCGATAAACATGCGAAACCATGAACTCAATCGAGGTAGTGAGGAAGAGAACCTGACGACATCGAGCCAGGAAGCGTCAAGGGACATCCAGACAGCGCTTCACAAAGAGGTCCACCGCATAAGTAGATTCGGATTCCAACCAAATCCGTCTCCATCCACTGAGATCAGTCTCCTCAACTGCAATAATCGCGACCTATAACTCTGCCTCAAAGGCAAAATCCTGACCAAAAAGCCCCGACACGTACAAAATATGCCCGCCGAGACACACTCACTGGGGCTTCCATAGCACTACCATCAGTATTCACCTTAATCCATCCAGGTGAAGGGGCAACCAGATCACAGGGAAGAGGGTGGGCGGAGGGCGGGCCTACCACGCACACCCAATTTGCGCAAACAAATCAGGTCAGTGACAGTGTTAGACATTGTTCCGTGATCTAAAGCGGAGGACTCCAGAATAAGCGAGCTAGTGAGAATGAGAGCAACCGTGGTAGAAGGAAGAACTCCACTGTGGATGAAATCGCACCAAAGGTGCCAAATCGTCAAAATCGTCGAGATGAATGCAACCTCCCACAAAAAGAGTACCTGCGCACTAAAATGACAGTCAATATCATAAATACAAAGATTAGCAAAACCACCTGAGAGGGGGAGATGGATGTTGAAAGAATCCTCAATCTAGCTCCAAAGGCGATGCGCGAAATGACAACCCGTGAGAATATGGTCAACCGACTCGGAGCTCGCCAAGCAGAAACAGCAAAAAGAGGGACTAATGAACTCCCGTCTGCGGATCACGTCAAAGACACCAATTCGATTAAAAATCGCATTCCAAATAGTGATAGAACGCCAAGCAGGAATGTGAGAAAACCAAATCCAACTGCCCCTCCAGACTTTAAGAAACTTCTGACGAAGATGGTTATATGCAATCTTGGCAGAGATATCCCCATTAGGAAAGATAGACCAAACACGCTTATCCTCGGTGTGAGGGACCATGGGAAACCCAAAGATGTCGATGACAATGTCAGTATAAGTGATGAGGAAGATCTCAGTGAAGTAACAAACCCCAAAGAAGAAGTAATCAGCGATAGTATGAGAAAAGCGAGGCTTAAGAATCTCCAGAATACTGATGCGAGTAGCAATGAAGTAACCGAGCCAATTATCCCACCTAAAGTTAACCCTGGAGTCGCTGCCAGGAATCCAACGAGAGTTCTCCAAAATGCTAGTAACATGACCCCAAATGCCTCCCTAAATAGAATAGGGACATGAGCTCGGGGGTAACCATTCCGAAAGAAGCACTTACGGAGAAGACGGAAGGCCATAGTGTCCTTGTTAAGCAAGTTATTAGAAAACTTGAAGAGGAACGATTGGCCGTGGTGACCGAATGGATACAAAGGCCGCCTACCTCACGGGGGGCACAACAATGATCCCAGTTAACGGTACAACACTTATGCTTAGAAATATTGCCAGACCAGACGAACTTTCTTATAGCTCTCTCAAGCTTGAGAAGAAGCGAGGTAGGCCATTTGAGGATGAGCATAGAGTGCACCGTAGTGCTAGTAATGACCGAGTTAACAAGGCAGATACGACGTGCTAGAGAAAGAGAGGAACCTTCCAAAGCCCAAACTTAGTCAGAGTCTTATCGAGGATCGGAAAAAGATGAGTAGTACGAGGGCTTCCACGAAACACCAGAACGCCGAGATAAGATGCCGGGAGCAAGCCCACGGAGAAACAGGAGACCTAGCAGATACGTCTAATAACTGCAGAGGGTTACCATGGAACCAAAGTAGATCTTAGATTTCTCCATATTGAAAACTTGTCCGGAGAAATCCCCGCAACGATGGAAGATGTCCAAGATAGCCCGAGCACTAGGGGTCGAAGAATGGCTCATAACAAGGATATCATCAGCGTAAAGAAGGCAGTTGGGAAGCAAAGAGAGCGATCGACATGAAACAAAGAGATCGTATCGCTGTCTGCAGTGAAACAGAGGGCATGCACAAGGACGTCCTCCGCGATGCAAAACAAAAGAGGAAAGAGGGGGTCCCTTTAGCAGACACCCCTGGTGCAACTAAAATAGCCCGCAAGGCTACCATTAAGGAGCACCGAGATACGAGCCGAGTGAAGGATGGTCTTAACCCACCCAATAAAGATAGAGAAAAAAATTGAAGCGATGTAAGACTGCAATCAGAAAGCCCCAATCAGGGTATCAAAGGCTTTACGAATGTCGATCTTCATGATTATATTCTTGCCGAAGGTACGAGAGGTAAGGCAGTTAAAAGCATCATAGGCAACTATAATATAGTCGTGAAGCTATTTTCCCAGGATAAAACCAAACTGAGAACCCGAGATCACATTACCGATGACAGCACCAAGACGGGTAGCCATTATCTTTGTACTGATCTTAAAGGAAAAGTTACTAAGGGCGATCGGACGGAAATCTTCCACCCGTATCGCCCCCTTAACTTTTGGGGTGAGGATCATGAAATTGGAATTGAAACCAGTAGGAAGAGAGGAGGAATCAAAGAAGTGACGGACTACCGAGCAAACGTTATTGCCGAAAATATCCCAACACTCCTGGAAGAAGTGTCCATTAAATCCGTCAAGCCTGTGGGCACTACTAGGGGCAAGAGCAAACACAAACTCATGAATCTCCACATCATTCGGAAGAGCAGAAAGGGACAGATTAGACAAAGAGTCGATTGCTGAATGCAGGAACTCATCTATCCAATCAGGGCCAGAAGAGTGTAGCTTGCGGAAAAAAGACCCGAGAAGAAGGGGATGATCTTACCGTGAATTGCATCAGGGGAGTAGCTGACCACTCCATCGATCAAAAGAGAGCTGATGGAGGATCTCGTGACTCTAGCTTTAATGATCCGGTGGAAGAAAGCCGAGTTACGATCACCACCAGTGAGCCACTCGGTTCGGCTCTTCTGTCGAAGAACACTAGCCTGAGTATCGAGCAGCGACGAAGACTAAACCTGAAGGGTAATCTCAGCCTCGATGGAACATTCACTCGAATCAATCTAAAGAAGCAACAATGGCTTCTGAATACCCTGAGTCCAAGTAACGAGATTGTAAATCCCTTTGCATGAGTCGCCTCCACCCGACGATGAACATTATCAACAGTCCTAGTGTTACACTCTCGAAGAGCTCCGTGAAGATATCTCAACTTATCCATGAGGAAGAGAATGGAGTTAGTGGAATGGAAGGGAAGAGTCCAAGTAATGGTGACAATGGTACGAAAGTCAGGCTGGGAAGTCCAAAAGTTTTGAAAACGGAAGATCCGAAAGGCCCGAAGAGATTTCCAAATCTCTAGCACACTTGATAAGGATGGGATGATGATCGGAGCGAGTGCGGGGAAGAAGAAGAGTGGAGATTTGCCTGCACATGAGGGGTAGATCTGCAGAGTGGATCGCAGAATCTAGATGGGTAAGATGGAACTCAGAGTGGAAATGACAAATTCTAGTGAAAAAACCACCATTAGTGGAAACCTGCAAATACTCACCAGCATCTAGCATAAGAGGAGGTATTAGGAGGGTTGCCCCCACGATGCTCATGGGCACCCAGAACAGTGTTAAAACCCCCAATAATCGAGAAACGGGGGAGGGGATGGCTCAAGATATCTCTCCAGAGAATGCGACGCTCCGAAGCCGCATTATGAGCATGAATGAAACCTAGGTGGAAACGAGATCCCCAAAGGTGGCCCGGAGGATGGTAACCTGATCCAAAGAGAAAAGAGTCGTATTAGAAGTAACATGGGTCTCGTGAAAACCCAGATATCTGGGATTCCATTGCTGTGAATATTTTTAGCAACAAGAGTGAGATCAAGGGAACGTCAAAATGAGGCATGGATGTTAGAGAAAGAAACCATCGGTTCCGCAATAGCAAGATAATCAGGACGGTGAACCCGACAGAGTTCCTTAAGGATTAAGAGAGAGGCAGAGTTACCAATCCCCGGAATATTCCGAAAGAGGGCAATGCATTAAACAGACGTAGAGGGGGAGGGGTGGCGATTTCTCCTATCCATTTGATCAAAATGAGATAGCTCATTTTTGAAAGTCGCCAAGATAGCATTGGCTTCATTGAGATCGGACCACCGTATACTTGCAGCCGTGGACATTAGCTTATGCGAAACAAATGATCCAGGCTCATCGATTGTGAACTTGTGAGAGGGATTACTCGCTTTAATCTTGTCTGTGGTACTTTGGAGAAGTGACTTGGATGATGTGTTAGGGTCGTAGATAGCGAGTGTACGATCATTCGGAGTCGTAGGGGTCAGGTTAGTTGAAGGGCTAGCCCCAATGATCGGGTCCAGAAAAGAAATCGTGGCCGGAGTGCTATGCGCAACACCTCTAGCCAAAAAACTCCCCATAACGGGAGGAATCGTGGTCGGTGGGAAGGAATCAAAATGATCCTTCCCATGCGGATCTGACGAAGTAAGATGAGCAGTGACAGGCTGAGGATCGGGGCTCCCGGCGACGGGGAAGAAGGTTTGGACCTCGAAGGAGGCTCGAAGGAGGGAGGTGCTGGAGACCCCATGCCAAAGTCAGGCTGTAACACGTTAAAGGTGTTGGATGTCGTCAAAGAGGTATCAGTAGGAACAGTTTTCGAATGGAATCCTTATGCTCACGACCTTGGCGACCAAGTGATTCAGAGCGACAATGAGATCTTCTTGTACTAACTATTTGCCAAACGTCTTTGTTAGCGTTCTAAGGGACACGTGGTTTGGAAAAAGGGCAAGAACCAAAAAGATGCCCAACCATTTTACAAAAAGAGCAAATCTCCAGAAGATTTTCGTAACCTATTGAAATTTACTCGTAATAGCATTCACGCTCTATCATAATCGTCTCATGCAAAGTATTGGTTAGGTTTAATTCAACTAGACCACGAACAAAATGGCCAACCGAGCAGTTAACAGAACATTCATCAATTTGCAAAGGAGTACTAACAACACTGGTAGTATTAAGAATAAATGAATGATCGCAATATTCAATCGACAGTTCATAGATACGAATCCGAACCTGAGACGATGTCGAGGGAACCTTATAAGGGTTGGAGTCCGTTGTCCATGAGAAAAGACGAAATGAGTTAGAATCCATCTTCAAGTAGGTATTAGAAAATGCCCGGTCTCTATCATCAACCAAAGATAACAAAATGCTGAAATAACCCTTGCCAAAGGGGACAAAACTCCAAGTTTGGGTGGTTTTCCAAGTCGCAATCAATGAATTTTTTATTTCACTAGTGCAGAAACAATTTTCTAGAACGCCCTATTTCAGTTATTCTAGAACGCCCTGCCCAGGCGTTCTGACTAGAGCTGTTCTAGAATATCTGATTTTTCAGAACAGCTTTTTGAAGCGTTCTAGAATATGCGATATTCTAGAATGGTTATTTGAGACGTTCTAGAAAAACAATTTACCCGTACTAGAAAACAGTTCTTCCCGTTTAATCTGTTCTAGAAATAACATTCTAGAACGGTTACAAAAAAGTTCTAGAATATAAATTTTCTAGAACGCGTTTACGAAAGAGACGTTCTAGAATATACATTTTTCAGAACGTATTTTTCGAAAAAGACATCTAGATTTTGTGTTTTTTCTAGAACGGCTTTTCGTAAAACCGTTCTAGGAAGTAGTAAAAAAATTTATATAAAAAAAAGAAATAAAAGGATCTTTCAACAAATACACTAAAATCACCAATACCTAATTAACCAACAAATACTTCAAAATTCATGAAAAGAAAGATAATCAAAAGCTTAATACCAATATAACCAAAACATATCATTATCCAATTTACAAGCAAAAAAACATTTCAGTTATATTTTTATCTAATCCTATATAAAAGGTGAAAGTTTCACAGTTTTACTAATGGAAGCAATTGCTATAGAGATCTGAGTGCAATAATTTTATTGTAAACCGTTGAAGTACGAATGCTTCAGTGCATCGCAAGCAATAATTCTTCCTTTGGGATACATGCCGAGCATTTTCTGCAAAAACAGAATACTTAAATCAAAAAAAAAATCTAAGTATGATATCAAATCAACAACAGTGACGGGATAATCTCAAGTTTGGACCAACAAAAGGAATGAAGAAAGTTGAACTTACAGAGAGAAGGTCTAATCCTTGTGGGTCAAGTTTAGGAACTCTCACTTCAAGGCCACATCGTTTTGAGAAAGTGGGTAACTGAATGATTGCAACATAAGGATAAAGGTAAGCGTATAAATTAGTAAAAGAAAAGAAAAGGGAGATTAATAAGTTCTTCTTATTAAATATCCATCATTTCAATGAAGGTGAAATTGCATTAAAGGTATTAAATCATACAGAGCAAAAAGACAAAGGAAAAAACAAAACAAAAAAAAAACGAAACTTTATTCACTTTGCTATTACCTCGTCCGATCCGTATAATCTGAGAAGAGCTGATGGTACACCTCGCCAGTCTTTCCAAACCAAGCACTCTTCAAATAGGAATGCCAAAAATCAGCAAAGTAGTTAGAGATGTCAATCTAGGCAGGGGACGAACAAGTTAAAAGAGCTCATACCTTTGTCAGAAGGTAAATCAACCAAGAAGCAAAGGCTGAAAAAAGAGGTGTCGTAAACACACAAACAGTTTGCACAGACACATGTATATTGAAGGAGTTCAGTATCCTGCCAATAAAAGACAAATTTCACATCAATCCTAACTACCAGAGAAAAACACTTTATGTGCCTGATTATTTTCTAACTAAAAAGAATCTCTTATGATCTTAGATCTATTAAAAGCAACAATTTATTTATGTACACACCGCCATAAGGTGCCTGCAGTCAATGTAAGTCCAGGGTAAACAGTACCACCAATCACATGTCCAAGAGGATAACTTTGACATATTTTAGAAAAACACACTCAATTATTTTGATGTTAAGTTAGAACTGAAATGCAACGATAGTCTTTTCCACCCAAACATATCAACTATTACCATGTACGGTCATCAAACCAATTCCAAAAGTCATAGACTCCATTTTTTATAAGATACTGTTTCCACCTGAATGAATTAAAAAAATGTAAAGACTAGGTTATTCCATAATTCATAATACATTCGAGAAATAATTAACTATTGAGGTGCGTAACCTCTGCAAAAGCCAATAATCCAAGACCAGTTGCTGCTGCTGCGACACCAAGAGCCAGAGGCATAGAATCAGAAGCCTCCTGCAAATCAAACTTTCTTCTTATTTATTTATTATTATCTTTTTTTACTAAAGAAAAAAAAGAAGCTATAAGGTAGTGATACAAGCTGAGATATTTACCCCAAAAGCATCACCAATTGCACCCGTCAAGTCGTTGAGGTCAAGGCTAAACGTCTTTTTCGGTTGTATCCAGGGAAGGCCACTTTTCTGCATGGTTTTTATTTGGTAATAAAATTAAATGTTATTACAAAGAAAGTAAAATAGAAATAAAAAAGTAGTAAGCACTAACCGTCCACCCTCTCGGCCCTTCTGCACCGTCTTTGATTGCATAAGCAGATTTGAAGCCATTAGATGTAACCAGTTCTGCTACGAGTTCCGAGTTTCCATCAAACCCGTCTTCATCAAAAATTGGAAACATAGATAAGATTGGTTGTTGTTAAAAATCTTGATATGTTCGAGAAAACGAAAAGCATTTGCAAACACTTCCAACAGCACAAATCAGCTTAAGAGCCTGTGTCCATATATCCATCCATAATAGTAGCATATACTAACTGAACCCACCACCTACTTTCAGTTTCAAGTCATTATCAACATAGTAACATAATAGTAATAAAAACCAAATACAAAATCAAATAACTTGAAGCTCAAGATAATTGCAATGTTTGGTAATAAGAGGTTTGATTAATCCTCTAACTTGGAGAACTTGATACAACAACATGCCCATTTCCGACAAATCCAAGTATGTCCAGCTCTTACAAGCCGTTTACATCCCCCTAATCTCAACCAACTATGAAGCGCAAATGCAATATCAACAAGCCACGTTGAAACAAAGAAAACCTCAATAGTCAGGAATCGAGGCAAAGCGATATCCTTGCGCACCTCTCCATGAATAGTACGCAATCCGAGTCTCATAGAATCCTGCTCACAATTTCACAAGAGTTAATATAGAAAGTTCGCCATTAAAAGCTCCATCGTCTTATTTTATCAAAACAATTCAAAAATAATTTTTTTCCTCGAAAATATGATCTAATTTCTAATAAGGTCTTATTCTTTCATATATTTTCGTCAAACAACCTCTAATCCTTAAAAATTATAATATAGAAGAGGCCACATATAGAACACTGTGAAAAGTAATAAAGAGGGATGCAAAAACTATAGAAAAAGTATGAAACCGAGTCTTGATGTTATTACGGTTTGGCAATCTTCAATGTTGAGATAAAGAAAAAGCCTGTCCTTGATTTATTTTTACCTTAAGGACATAATTTTTTTAGTGGGGAGTTCAGCTCGTTTAAAAAAATTATGTCATACATTTTATCCTCCTCACTTTACGTAAAATGACCATTGTTGTTCATTCTAGCCATCTCGCCCATCTACGAGTTAGCATCCAAGTTGTTATAGGTCTTATGTGAGCTTTCAGGATTCATTACGGTACATGTATTAACCTAAAAACCAGAAATATAACAGTAATAGAATAGCTAACCAATTAAGATTTCACTTGAAACCTCAATTGATAACACTGAAAACATAAATTGATAATTTGTATCCCATTTGAAAACCTGAAAACCTTTTCTAAGATGAAGAAAAAGTAGAAAATAAAAATGACCTAGTAACAACCACACTTTCACTTCACCATTCTCAGGAAAATCCAATTGTAACAAAATCAGAACGAATTAACATGTAACAACAATGAAAATCAAAATTAATAAGCAAAAAATCACCAAAAGCAGAAAATTAATTAGATGTGGTAAAAGAGACAAACCGATAATGGTGCCGTGTACAATGGTGCCGTTTTTGAGCTCAATTGATATGGTCTCGTTGTTCAATTTCATCAAAAACCTGCTCAAAAATTCTTTTGTTTTCAGGATAAGTTAAAACTTACAATGACCGTAAAGAAATCTAATCAGAAAGATATGATGGGAAAAGATGAGGAAGATGAAGAAACACGAAACCTGATGAGCTTCATTATTGTCGCGAAGGGAATTCGATGGAGAATTAAGGTTTTGTACGAGCAACAAAAGAGGAGAGCCGCAGGGGTTTTAGGCTTTAAGCAACAACATCCCTGTAATCTCTATACTGAATTTTCGGACGTCTTTTGACGGTGATGTTTTATGGGCCCTCCTTCCTGCACCTGATCCTTCCAGATCGCGATATTCTCGAACGCCTCGATCGTGAGGACGAAGTGCGCGTTCGTCAGTTGCACTGGCCGCCGCCGTCGGGCTCGAGGCAGTAGTTGGGGGCGCAGAAGTTGGTGGCTGTGACGATGATGGAGGTGCCGGGGATGCAACTGAAAGTATGAATGTTCTAGAGACAATCAGATTTAAAGACATTATACTTGATCACAATTATTATATATATCGTAATATATATGGCATTGCATTTATTGAATTATTATTTTGATTGTTTGTGATTATTCATATAAATGTTCCCGTAGAGTTAATGTTGTCATTGATATAGTGAGATGTCATTGATAAAACATTACTCTTAAAATAGCCACGACTCATGATTATCAAGATTGGGATATTGATAATATAATATATGTCGTCATGTGGTCTGCATCACATTTTATTTTAGAGAATGCAGTAAGTCTCACGACTGTGAATAATAGTTATTCGTGATGGACACATGGATACTTTGGAGAGTATTGGTAAACCCTACTGATTAGTTATTTATTGTATGTCTATAAACTTATTAGTGTATAAAGCGTGTGATAATCCTTTGACTTGAGGTCAATACGCACCTTGTTTACTGAGTGATGTACTTTGACCATGACCAATGCTTGCACTCCTTTTGGGGTAGATACGGCTTGTGTTGGGTGCATCATGATGTAAATGAAGGTGGTAGTTGAGCCAAGAAAGAATTCATTCCTCAATTGGAATTTCGAGAGAGATCACTCATAATCTCTATATTAGGTCGACTAAAGTCATTGGCCAATGCAAGAGACATATTCAATATAGTGATTGAGTATAGTCTAATTGTCGACTAATAAAGATGAGATAAATTGATTAAGCCATTGAGATAGACACTTGGATAAATCTTAAGCTTAATCGAGTGATTCGGAATGAAAGGAATTTCACCAAAGCTTTGTATAAAGGTTATAACTCGCTGAGTTCAAGTGAATGTTCTTTATATATTGAGTTCGTCCAGTTAAGCCGTCTAGGAGTTTTGTTTGGATCATCATTGGATTGATGTCATATATAAAAACCTATAGGGTCACACTATATGCGATTAGTTTTTCGATTTAAGAGTGTATCAAGAAAGTATTAAATAATCAATTTAGAATTGTAATATTTAATTATTAATAATTATGATATTAATTTCTATTTGATAGAAATTATTWAATTAAATTAAATTAGATTTGGATTTAATTATCTATGTTATATTAATAAAGGTACTTGGGCTAAAATTGTTTTGGGCCCATGTCTTGGATAGTCCAACCCTTTTATGATTAGGGTTCTCTTATGTACCTAGTATAAATATAACATATAGTCATAAGTTGTATATGATGAAAACATACGTAAATCCTAATTTTGAGATTGGGAGTTCTTGAGCTATCGTGGGATTTCCTAACTTTCTTCACGATAGCAATACACTGGAGTTGGATCTTGCAGTCGGAGAATTAATCRCGTGGATACCTTAATGTTGAACTCGGCCTGAATTTACTGTAAGGGTTTCATGCTTTTATCTCGTTTATTTATTATATAAATATATTCGTTCACAGGATAGATCTGTTGGATCTAAAATTTAAAACTTCCGCTGCACGAGCATGGTGTTCGTCTCTACAAATTCCAACAGCAACACCGGAGGTCGTCGATGCAGTAGATTTTGAAGCAGGTCGTCGTAGCCTCAGGCACCGCCGACGGCGTCAGCAGGATCCGCGGCGGCGTAGTACGTCGCGCGGGTGGGCTTCCAGTCAAGCTGTGAGGCGGAGGGGGTGGATGGGGGGAAGTAGTGGGACTGGACGAGGAGAGAAGATAGTGAGAATGAGAGAGAGAAGCAAGAGGAGTTGCCAGCATTATTGGACGGTGGAGGAGAGCGGAGATGCCAGTAGTGGGTGGTGGGGAAAGGGGTGGTGCTGTTGAGTTTGGTGAAGGGATATGAAATGAGGGCTCCGATTTTGGGGATTTTTAGAAGCTGATTTTTCTTAATTTTTTATTAACTTGTGAATTTTTGGGATAAAGTAATGACTTTAAAAATCTTTCAAACCTAATAAAGTTCGTTAAATGAGTGGTTAATAATAGGGACTCCAAGTCTGTCATAGCTCTTGTTGTGCTGAAAAAAGTGTGCTATTAATTTAAGATTGAAAAAATATATTTTTAATATATTAATATAAATTTATGTTTTATGTAATATATTTATATATTAGTGTATATTTACTTTTTATATAATGTAATCGTAATTTTAATATACTTATATACTGGTCTATACTTAAGTACATTTGTACTTTGATCTAATGGATATGATCTCTTCATGCTAGTATGCTCAAACGACAATTGGATCTATTTTTACAATAAGCCATGTCAATTATTGAACAAGTAATCTTTTACTATTACATGATACTTTTTTTCTAACATATTTCAGAAGTGGGGTTTGTCTAAATATTTCGCCAACAAAATATTAATTGTTTGCCCGTGTATAAATGAAACGTGCTGAATAATATGTTAAACCTAATTGACATTAGTTAAACCTTATAAAGGTTTTTTTTTTATCGGTGCTGAATAATATTAATATTTTTTTTTCTCAAATAGTAATAATCACTACAAAAAAATTCGACAGTCCTGGCGGATTTACTGACGGCCAAAAAGCCGCCAGCATTTCTGGCGGCCTTGCTGACGGACGACTTTGCTGGCGGATATGCTGACGGATTTGGCCGTCAGCATTATATCCCGCTTAATTATACTGACGGCCATACCCGTCAGTATATAAAATTGGCGTCGCTGACGGGTTTGGCCGTCAGGATATAATTTTTAATTAAAAAAATAATAATTTCGCTACTCCTGACGGTCATGGCCGTCAGGATACTATTTTTAATAAAAAAAAAATAAAGGCCCGCTAGTCCTGACGGCCATTGGTCGTCAGGAATTTAACCCTAAAAATTGCGCCGCTGCGCGTCTGTATTCAGAGAGAAGAAGAGAGAAGAGAAGAGAAGAGAGAAGAGAGAGAAGAGAACGGTTCAAGCCCCAGCCCACCAGCCGTCTGTCGCCGTGCCGCCGTCGCCGTGCCGCGCCACTCCGCTCGGTCCAGCCCAGCTGCCCGCGCCACTCCGCTCCGGTCCAGCCCAGCCGCCCGCCACTGCGTCCAGCCGCCGCGCCCAGCCCCTGCTGCTCCAGCCCAGGCGTCGCCACCCGCCGCTCGCCGCCCGTCGCCGCCCATCCGCAGCCCCAATGTAAGTTTTTTTTTTTTTTTTCATTTTTTATATTATTTTTATGTATTAATTTTGTTTTTAATTGTAATTATAGATCAATTTAGGGTTTTAATTTAGGTTTTATGGTTAATTTTAGAATTAGGGTTATAGTTTTTAGAAATAACTTTAGGGTTAATTTATAATTAGGGTTAATTTTAGGATTAGTTTTAATTAGGGTCAATTTAGTAACAATTACATAATTAGGGTTCAATTTTTTTTTTGTAATTATGGATCACTTTTTTTATGTAATTATGGTGGAAAGTGTAGGTTTCATTCAAAACAAATGTTTGGGAAATTTTGAGTTTGATGCCTTTTTTTTTTTGTTGTCGTTGTTGTAATTGGAATTGTGTTTTGTTAATGTGTGTCGCTATTTTGTTATGAAGATTCTTAGTCAAAATAATATGGGATACTTACAATATTTAACACAATTCATTTTTTCAAAAAAATCATGGAGTGTAATTGTAAAAACATTTGTAACTTCATCAATTTTCGTTAGCATGACGTTTGATTCAAAATATAAAATAAATATAATATCGAGAATCATTTTATAATATTCAAAGTTAGTTGATTTATTTGTAAATTGGCCAAATTTCAATGGTAGTTTTTGCAATCATTACAAAATGATACTATCAAGTCTTTTTTTTCAAAAGAGAGAAAGGAGGGAATCAAAATCCAACCCTAATAAAAGGTACACAACATAAAAAATCAAAAAAACAAAAACAAAAACAACAATAATTACAAGAGCATTTAGGTGCAAACAAGTCTAAGAAAATTGGCTATTAACATGGCACCATTGCAAAATCCTCAACATCAATTCTGGAAAGAGTGATCCATAATCAATTAATTAGTGTTTAAAATTTTTTTTGTATATAATTACATAATTAGGATCCAATTTAGTAATAAATACATAATTAGGATTCAAATTACGAATAATCAATTAATTAGAGTTCAAAAAAGGAACAATCAATTAATTAGGGGCCATTTTAGGATTAAATAAGCTTGTGTAGATTCTGCAGTATACTTGTCTATACAGAGCGCACACAGCACCCGTACAGAGTTTGTCCTCCTCAAACGCCCTCCCCATGTCGGCTCCAAACATCTATAATTCAACAGTAGATACAGTCGATATAGACATCTATAATAGCGGGTTTTCAAATTTTTTTTTTAAAAAACGTGATAGGCTGTCGTGTCACGGGATTTTATTTAAGTTTTCAAAATATTTTCAGAAAAATGCTGACGGTGGTAATTGCTTATTTGGAACCTTGGCGAAGTGACGCGATGCATATAAATCACTTGTTTTAGAATTAATAACATATTGAAAAATTTGAAACGAAGTTTCGAATTATTCCACTTTTCCTTAGACCCGTTTGAGATTTAGTATCAAATATAGAGTTTGATACTAAATTTCGAATTGTCCCATTTTTGGACAGTTTGAGAATGTGACTTGTAGTATGGTTATCTTATGTGTATGTTTTTTTTTTAGTTTTGAAATTTCGGTTTCTGCATCTCTCGAATTGTTCTCGGGTGCACTGAAATATACGT